>JACDJE010000492.1:0-84455 GCA_016647715.1 Pavo muticus
CGGAACCAGAACATTAACTCTTTAACTCCTACTGGTTCACATGATGTTCTGATGTGGAATACTGATCACAAAAGAAAAATCACCAAACCACAACATTAACAAAAAAGCACACATAAAAATAGCTGTTCTATTTATTTCTCACAGACAGTATATAGCAAGCTACTGAAGTGAATTCTTACTCACTGAGAAATATTCTTCCTCTTTCTGACATGTGGATCACATTCCCTCAGCTTTCAGTCAAGCCATCTTTTACTCCAGCCAAAAGTCACACGTCAAGCTTTAAACAAGGCTGCTCTCTTCCCTGAGGAAAAACCTCATGCAACTTGTGTTTTTTCCCTGTCACCACTCCCTTGCTGCCCTGCGGCATCCCATCCTTTGCTAGTCTGGGACATTCACTGAAGTAAAGCCACTCAGGTGACCAGGTGTTAGAGCACTTGACACATAGCAACTGAGCACGCCCTTAGATGCCCAAAATTTTAACTGAACAAGTAAGCAAATGACAGTAATCAGGCAGGGGAGCCAACCACATAGCTTTGGCTGAACCGCCAGGTGGTGGCTGGGAGGGGACAGGAGATTTCTCCTCATGTTAATCTCAGCTCCCAAACCAAGCCTGGGCACTACTGATGCCTTACAACTCCCAGCCCCGGGATGCTGTGCTTTGTCAGAAGAAAGATAATGATGCCACGGAATAACTTACGGTTCATTTTGTGTTTCTGCAGTAGCAGAAAAACTTGAAGTAGTGCCATTCCCCTCTCTGCTAGCTCCCAGGATGACAGCCCGGAAGGATTATGCTTGATTACTTCAGGTCTTTGTCATCCAGTAAATGGAAAGGATGGAAATTAAAGCTGCACTCCAATTAGTTATAAAAATAATTCAGAGTTATTAAATCATTGCAGAAGCTACTTCTGAAGAGTGTGTCTTACTAAATCTCTTAAAATACACTGACTTCACCAGCTTTAACCCACATGACAGCTCTTCCATTCAGTAACCAAACTATTTCATGTAGAGATTAACCTGGTGATCCCACACTTGAGTGGGAATTCTACAGGACTTCATTCATATTCTAGCACCAGCATTCTGTTGGGAAAGGCTAATTAATCCATGCTAATAACAAAGTAATGGAACCCGAAGCCTGAAAGAATGCTGAAGAATGGCTCAGCTAAGGTACTTCAGCCAAAACACTAAATTTTATGTGTGTTAAAAGTGTTATGTTATCCTATCAAATCAACAAAACCACAGGAAATGGATGAATAAATCATCAGCTGGATATTGTAACCGTAGTGGCTGCTAAACAAGCAGCTTTTGGCATAGTGTTTGTGATTTAACGTTTATCTCTGCATAAGATGGCAACAGCAAGCAAGGATTTCTTTTTTACAATAAATTTAACTGGTGAAGTAAATTTTCCTTAATTTACCCTGAAATTCCAAACACACTTTTAAAAAACTTCTAAATTGCAAGAGTCGTGTCAAGAGAACACAGCTGTCATACAAGCTTCCACTTTTGATTTTTAATATTACAAAGAAGTATACAAGCTCTGACTGAATATAACCGTAAATTTGCTCTTTGGACTCATGTAGTAGTGAATAATGGTTTGGAACTATTCATTGTATTTATGAAGTAGAATTTCAAGTATGTGCATGAATGCCCAAAGATCACTAATATCACAGAACTGGGCCACAAACTTAAAGCGAATCTCAGAAGTCCTTCATTTTTTACAAATGAATATTCTCAGCAAATGAAACTTCCCATCTGAAAAGTTAATTATTCTTAATTCCAGGACCTAGAGCAACACAAAATATCTAGCTTATTAATCTTAATCATTCATAAAATTGATTCTGACTGATTTTATTTGCCTTTTTTGCTGTTCTTGACGGTAATTTTAAGACTTAAATAATCCCTTCTAATATTACGATGAGTCTTGATTGAGACTCGTAGCACTGAAAGAGCAGCTTTTAGTTTTCAACCCTGCCAAACAGAATCAACAGCAGTTCAGATTTTCCCTATATCACATTTCCTCTTTGCTAGTAGAAAGCAGAGAATTAGACCCAAGAGTCATATTCAGACCATCTGCTTTAGAGAATGAGTTTACATGCAGTTCAGAGCATGGTCAGGGAGCCTGATTTCCCAAAATAGTACTGGAAAGATACATTTCTCCAGGACACAGTTTGGAGCACAAAGAGCCAAATTCCTTTAAGTGAGACACTTCATACCCCTATGCATTAAACACCTAGCTAACTTGTGCAGTAACTAGCTTAGGTATTCTTCAACTGCTTTTATCAAATTCCTAATTGCCCATAGTAGTAAGAAATTTTAGGAAGCTACTGCCCACGCACAGGCACTCAAAGGGCATCTGTCCTGAATATTCATCCTATTCTGGGCTCATGGACAGGTAGATAAGCTTCAAACGTTCTTCTGGATGGAAAAAGACCATCTGCAATTTTATTCTGCAGTGGCTAATCAAATATTTGAATATAATTCATTAGAATTAAGCAATACTGTGTTTCTCTGTAATTGTCCACAGGAGAACCAGGATGAACATGATTGCTCTCCTTATCAAGAGCTGCTGCAAATAACTAGGTCAGAGCTGGTGCCACAGAACCAGCTTGCAGGAGGAATCTTGGCAGGAAACCAGGCTTTAAAATTCATGTTAAATTGCATGCAAGTTTCCACCATGTGACATTTGTCAGAAAATAGGCTACCCAAGGCTCACCCAGCTTCTCCCTCTCACTCACATTTTCTTGCCTGTTTGGGGGAGTTTTACTTTAAGATCTTCAAGTTCAGACTGAGGATGAAATTCTATGTGAAACTCAGGAGATGAGAATAATGTGACTGAAGAAAGAGGAATTGTTCGCCAGATCAGAGATTTTCACGCAGCTCTGAACAAGTGCCTACAGCCTGTCCACCGGCACAAATAGTTGTCTTTACTTGAGTGGAAATCATTTGATTGTCTGAAATGACAATATAAACCAGATGAAAATCTTTCAGTGAGTAACTTCGATTTGGACATTCTTCCTTCCATGAGATCAAGCTGCAGAGATCCTTACAGCTCAACTTTGCATTTGGAAAACTACCATGAAAGATTATAGGCAGCAACTCAGATGTCAGATTGGAAAAAAGTGTAGTGGGCCCAAAAGTACAAAGGGATGATGAAGTAAGGAACAGCAATGCCAAATGGGAACTGGTAGTCCAGGGAGAGAAAATAGCATTTCTGAAACGAAACTGTGTCAGGCTATAATCCTGACCAGATTTGACTTTACTCTGGAAAATAATTAAGATTATTGCATTCTTCTAGTTGATTAACATGGGGTTAGAAAGCTGAAGCTGCTGCCAAGGTTGTAGGTAAAAAGAACTCATCAAAATCTCATCCACTGTGGAATGCCCTGATCTGTGCAGCCAAGTTTGTAACATTAAGGATTAATAAATAAATGCCTCAATAAAAAGATTATTGCCTCATTTCTGTTCTGAGGCAGTGCATATAAACCTTAGCTATGCTATGTTTAAAACAACAATTAAATAATGCTTCTAGAACCTCTGAAAATATATTTTATCTCTTCTTCAAAGCAGGAAATTGAAGTAATGAGATTAAAATATTTTTCTGAAACTACATTCAAGCCATTTGCAAATAGAATTAGATCTCAAGATCCTAAACCAACCTTCTGTCTGCTAAAATTTATAAACTCTTTATAAGTCTTAGGGAAATTTTTTCTTAAAATAACTTTTTTAAAATAAGAATAATAATGAAAAAGATAACATTACTTGGGCAAAATCTACATATTAGAATGCAAGTAAGAACAAGCAGTAAGAACAATCAATACAGCTTACTGGTTAGGAAAGGATTATACGTTGATAAAAAAAATTCCGATTACATGGTTGCACACACTGCGGACCTGAGAGATGCTTAATGAAAATGAGGGTGTACAGGCAGGTGCACAGATTATGCTGCACAGCATCAAACACAGCATTTGGTTTCACTAATGCAGGCTGTGACTCTGTGGCACCCCTATGCAGTACAAGGATCTTTTTTTCCCTTTCCTTTTCTTGATTTTTGTTCTGATTCACTGTAATCCAGAAATTAGTATTAGTTGTGGAGGAAAAAACAGAGGAAGGGAGAGATGCTTGTCAGGGTCTTCTAAGGCTTAATTAATATTTGCAAAGCTCTTTAAGCTTCTCTGATGAAAGAAGCTATAGAGGACAAACTGTTATTGTTTTACTATTATTAATAATTAGTTTTTCACTGAATTCATTGTGTCACTATACAAGTCACCGAACACATATGCTTCACCAGTTTTTGTACTGTGCTCTACAGGTGCTCTTTACAAGCTTCATTGCAGTGACTGAGAATATGGGGTAAGAAAAACAAGGATAAACAAGTCTATTTACAAGCTATAGGCACAAGTTTAAAACCAGCATTTTATCTACTGATCAGGAAAAAAAAAAAAAAGGTTGCCATAGCAATGATTACATGCTATTGTACTGAATACTTCCTTAGTTACAGATGAAACTGTCCCTTCAAACACTGAGCTTCTATATGATTGACCATAGTTGACAAAAAATAATGTTTCTTTTGGAGGTTTACATATATATTACATTTTCTCATCTCTAGACTCACCACAGAACTCCCATGGTGAGGCACGATTAGATGCTGCTTGCTGAGTGGTCCAGCAGCACCGTTTCAAACCCTGATCGGCACTCAGTCAGAAGCTGCACCATGGGCACAGGGGGTGGCATCCCTTCTCATCCCACCATGCAACAGTGACCTGCTTATAAGCCTTCAGCAAAGTGGATATCTACCTATTTCTGTAAGGGGATCTACGGAAACAATAAAAATTTTTACTGCTAACCTCCAATAATAAAATGTATTTGTGAGAAAAACTCAGAGCTAGAATTCCTTGGCAATTCAGCCAATTTTGACCAGTCATTGTAATGCTACGGTTACCTGTTTGAGCGTCCACATATCTTATTTTTAACACTTCCCCACACTCTCTCTTTATTCTTTAAAGACACAAATATCAATTAAAAATATTCATTTACATAATTCTATCAAATTATTTCCCTTTCCCTTTGAAACCAAAATGCTAATTTCATGGGAAGTTCATAGGAAATGTCTTTTAATCTTTTTCATGTTTTAAATATTTGCTTTAACTTACAAAAATTGATACTAATACAATTCCTTAGCATTGCAGGAGAACATCCAAGTGTTTTTTGATGCATTTATTACTGTCTTGTACTGCTTCAGATGTTAAAGTGCTGATTGTCAGCCTGTGTAGCTCAACACAGTTCCAGTGAAACTCTATCTTCCCCCACCTAAGAATCAGATTTGCAAATTTTTCAACTGTGTGTGATTCACTAGCAAGAGAAAGCTTTTACCTACCGTGCATATGGAGGAATTGTCAAAAGCTGAGTTCCCATTTAGAGAAACCCTTATTATACATTTTAGGAAATGTGCAGTGATTTTTTTCCTCAGTCAAGGATACTGAAGAACACAGATTGTAAAGAAGAAAAGAGTATGTTTTCAAGGGTCACCACCGCAGCCTCTCATCTGCCAATCATTCACTTCTATCAGTCCCTACTCTTGCAGTCATACCTTTGTTCAAGACAGTTACCCTGTTAGACACCAAGCTCGCCTCCATTGCACAGATTTGTTTACAGCTCTTGTTTCTCTTCCCCTCAATTTATGCCAGAAACAAACTGCATTGTTTCTCTCTCTGCAAGGACATCATTTAGCTTTCACTCAGCCTTTAACAAGGTTATACTCCCATTAAGAATAAGTATGTTTTGCTACCAACAGATTTGACCGCTGGAACAGATCCATTTTTTAATTTAATGCTGTTTTAAAAAAGGAAAGGTGAGCTAGAACTGTTATTATGAAAATTAGACTAGCATTTGGAAGAAAAAGACAAGCTCTTCATGGCAAACAAAGAGATGTGTAATAACACATCCTAATTGTCAGCCAAGTGCTTTGATTTTTTTTTTAAACAGTCATTTTCTTTCATTTATAAATTGTGGATTATAATGAGAGATGACAATTGAGCAGGCTACACATTTTTACTAAGAGCTGGCAAGAGAAATGGCAGCAAGGGTACTGGAAGCTACCATGTGAAATGAAATAAGCACTGCGGAAAACATATTATCTTTTATGCTTTGGAGATTCGTATAAAACTTGGAAACTAAAGGGTATCTGTAACTGTAGGCTGAACACGTGTGCCTTGACTTCCAAGCTAGTCAGTCCACAGAGCTCATGCTAAGTCCTGCAGAAATATTAGCTGATGTCCTGCAGTTAATTGCTCTCTAGAAAAATGTGACGGCTGACTTGCAGTGCCTTTCAGTGGGCTGGTTAGCTCTAACAGAGATGTGTTGACACAGAGCTACCGCATTCAAGAGCTTACTTCTCTGCATTGCACTGTGTACATGTTTAAGGCTGTTATGTGCTTCGTTCAGATTGATTTCATAACTCACTTTGTCTTCCTTGATTTTCAAGGAAAATCCATTAGGACCAAGCTCATTTGCTTTCTTCCACTGACTACCAAAGGTGCTAAATCATTATCTAAAATACTTCTAAGTTCTCTTACATAGCATGCTTTATGACTGTAATAATTGCAAGACTTAGTTTTTTATTATCTTCGACATAACGTCTCAATGAACTCACTTTGTTAGAAACATTTTTTACATTGATACATTTTCATGTGCCTAAGAAAAAGTACCGTAAAAGTACCTGAATGTACCTGAAAAAACAAATCTCACTACGTAATTAAAGATAGCATATAATAGCTATATCATTCAAGAGACGCATCTTATTGGAACATTTCCATCCTCTAATTAAGGATGAGAGCAAACATACATCTCAATTAACCACCTGATCACGTCTTTATAGGTCTTATTTCTTGTGAAGTCCCAGACCAGTATTTCTATCTACTGGAAACCTGGGTGAACAAGATCATTAAGACTGCTGACACTTTTAACCCTTGAAAGGTGGCTGATGCAGTCCTCAAAGATTCCTATCGAAAGGAAATTGAAATAATGTATTTAGGACAAAGAAATTTTTTTCACCAAAGTGTAGATTTTTGGCTCCTGTCCAAACAGTGCTCCTTTTCCTCAGCCCTCTTATCAAACCCTGTTGCTGTTCTTAGCAACGCTAACGATATCATCTGACCTTTCCCTCAATTCTCACTCTCTGAGGGTATATTCATATTTGGAATTGAATACACTACTGAACTCGATCTGATATTTAATTCTGAAATATTTGTCTTAACAGAAACAAATCTGCCCCAGCTTGCTCAACATGGATGATATCTTGTTTTTGTGGGTTAGGAAAAGTACCAAAATCTGTGCTGAAAACACACAGGTAGGGGTCTGCTATTCTAACTCAAGTAATATAATCGTGTACTTTGTGTCCTTGCTTTGTGAGAGATATGAAGAGCATGCCTAATGTTATGCAAGAATAACAATTACTGTGGTAGATTTACCCATGTTTAGCTGTTATTCTGAAATTATTACATGGGATAAAAACTTAGAGATTGATACTCCCAGCAATGCGAGTAGCTGACACAGGACTCTTCTAGATAAGGCCAGCTGTCTGTGTAGCGTGTCCTGCCTCGGACACCGATCAACAAACCATGCCAAAGGAAAATTTTAATAGCAAGGCAGACCTAGAGGTTACTTTCCTAGAATGTTTCCCTGGTTTCAAAATTTGCATCTCAGAGACAGCATCAGGCAAAAGTGCTTTCAAGAGCTAGATAGCTTTCTGTCTCTATTATGGAATACGCATTTTGTGTGCTGTTGCTGTTTGCTACATTACCATTCAAATTACTAGAAGTTTTGAGGGCTTTGTTCTTGTTGTTGTTAGAATACATATATATCTATGTATGCTGATGTCTTACATACTGTTATTTTTGCAGTTTCTTTCAAAATACTCAGCTGGTTCAAGCATAAAAATTTCATTCTCCCCCACTGATCCTTCAGTTTTTAATGCATTGAAACATATTTGAGCTTAGCAATAAAATCAAACACAAAAGAAAACTTAAAGCCCTCTGAATGGTTTTGGTTTTTTTTTTTTTTTTTTTGCTTTCCAATAAGCCCTTATATCGTTTTCACATTGGAGCATTTGGCATTTCTAACTCACTTTCATTGCAGTGTGAGTTTTCTTAGTTATTTGTATTGCAACAAATATTGTCTGGCTTGGCCAAACAGAATAATTTTCCTCATTTTCTTTGTTGAATTCAAGTAGTTAAAACTCATATTTGATTCCCCTCCTCTTTCTTTTAATACCTCTAATGGGCTTTTTATCTAACTGAATAACAGCTTTCCTATTATTCTGCAGAAAAAATAACTTAATGGAAATTATCATATTCTCTAAAGTAGATCTTACATTGACAGATTTACTCTTATTTCATCAGGTCTCTAAACACATTATTCCTTTAAAGATGCTAAGCTTGTCATTTCACAGGCCATTTACCTTTACAGTTATGGACATTTTAGGACTACTGAAGTATTAAAGATACAAAATCTTAAGCTTTATACTCTGTAAGTCTAAAGATAAAGAAATAAGCTGGATAAATGCGTGTCTATACATCTCTCTTTCTGTATGTTATATAAAGCATGTATTGCAGTGTGAAGTATAAAGATTTTATTGGCACAAACTTAGAACAACCTCATTGATTCTGAGTGGTAAAGCCCAGAAGTGAGTTACGTCTACTGCACTGTGAAGGTCTACACAATGCCAATAAGAAGTATAACAGGAAAGTTTTGCAGAATTGGGTACATTTGATTGATGCTGTTTTCTTGATAATCCTTTGCCGCCGTCGCCCCCCCCCCGCAGCTGACAGGTGAGAAGTCACAAAAGCAATATATTTCATACAAGTCCAGATGGGCAGATATTTCTCTACATTGCAGTTTGATTTCTTTACTTTTATAAATAATATTTTTATGCATAAGTGAAATGTTAACACCTTACTGAACAGGTAAGTATATTTTACGTCTAGATTAGCAAAATTTCACAGTACTGTTGCAAAGCAGATGTATGAACCTTGCATAATTCTGTCCATAATATACTGTGCATCAAGGAAAACTCAAGATACATACCAGCACTGCAGACACCTCTGTGTCTACAGCTTAGTAGATATATTGGAGCTGCTAGCTGAGACAACACGAGCGATGTAGCCATGGCAGCAAAAAAGAAAACCACATCCTAGGGTGACTTTCATTCCATGTTCTTGTGGCAACACAACTTGCTCCAAACAAGAAACTTTAAAGCCAACTTTGAAATACCTACGAAAGTGGAGGGCATCACTTCAGGCTTGCTGTCACTCTGGGGGGTCTAGATAGTAAAGAAAGCCGGAAGTTTACAATTGGCCAAAACCAGAACTATTTCTCTAACGCATAATCTCTCCCATGACAACTCTGTGACAGTGATCTACATTTCTGTCTTCAGAAAGACACATCATATACGAAATTATACTAACTGTAAAAACATCAGAGAAGCTACAGGACACATAGTTGCAAGCCTTTCTGGTAGGAATCACAGTGCACCTGTTTTGCACTTTCTACACAGGGGAGTAAAAAAAAAACAACTAAGTTCATAGTAAGGTCAGCAATTTTAAAGCCTTCAAACTGGCATGGGTCAAACTATCTCACCATTTGCTTTGTCATCCATTACGCTTTCTGAAAGTGGTTATCATCTAAAGTACTACAGTGAACATTCCCCTGAGAGGCATTCTCTGGAGCAGAGGGCAGGTTGCCCTCCATCAAAGCCCGTAGCTCTCAAATATACTACTATTGCAGAGCACAGTGAGCCAGAGCTTTCACTCAAATCCCAGGGTAAAATTCATCATTTTAAACAGAAATTTGTCCATTAAATCATAAACGTGATAGCCCAGAAAAGTTTGCCTGTAGAAGCAAATGAAATGAATCCTATTTGAAGAAGCAGTTCAAGATTTTTTTTAAAAAAGGAAAAGAATGAGAGAATTATATCTCCTTCTTACATCGTTGTCAACACAGATACACCTTACAGCAACATATATAGTTAATATTAGAAAGCACTTTTCAATGTAACTATCTTTCAGTTGCTCTCATTATACTACATTGTAAATACCTGAGATGAAACGCTCCCTCCAAATGTCATTTTAAAAAGTTTTAGAAAAACAATTCATCCAGCTCAAAGAAAGCAGTGTTTTCAAGGTATAAAAAATACATTATGAGAAGGTTTAACAACTTCATGATTTGGAAAAGGACCTTGCAAAGTTCATTGGCAACTTGATTTTTAGGAGGCTGCATTACAGGTAGGGTGTCCTTTTTTACCCACAAGACCTCACTGGTCTGCAAGATTTTCACATATTATCTACACCCTGTCTTAAAAACGAATGACTAAAACCCTAAACATTTAATCTGTGCTAAGCAAACTTTCTCTTATGATAGACTTGCCTAACTATAAGTTATTTATCTTTATGCTTAGCACAAATAAAGTTACGATCCTGGTAAGCAGCTGCTGAATAATAATATAGGAGAAATAAGGCTTTTAAATCTCTTACAGAGAGAGAACCTTACGTGAATAAGAAATGTAACTTAGATTATATTTGTAGTTGAGCTTGTTAAAAACAGATCAGAGGCCTTTTCTGATTCAGAAAAGACCAAGTAATGAAAATATATACCGACACTTTTCACTTTCCCAGCAATACAATTTACCTCTCCAAATGCTTCAAGCTATTTTCATTATTAACAAACTAGCATCATGTTACTGCAGATGTACAGGTGCTGTATGATTTTATTTCATTTTTTGCTTCAGCTACAGCTGATTTTAAACCACTGCACATTTAAAAGTTAAGGGGAAAATACTGAAAGTGATGCTGAATCTGAATTTCTCTTTTTCCCCACATTTTAAAATTATAGGTCAGCTACTGGTTTGGTATAAAAAAATGCCTACTCACTGTAACTATCAAATTAAGCCTTTATTAATTATATTGCCTTCCTTTCACTTTTTAGTTGAAAGAAAAATGACACGCAGTGGCATAAAACACAGCTCTACTGCACATGGCAAGATGGAATTTATAGGCATGTCTGAGTGTTACGAATATTTCTGTGGCCTCTTAGTCTGGGTCATCTAGCCTGGGAAAAGATTTGTGTGGTAGCTAGGGCCACCATCTGGCATATCCTAAGCCATCATCTCCCTCAAAGGTGAAGAAAAGGAGTAATAACCTACAGTAATTCCTGGATTGCTCAGGCACAGTGGGGAAAGAGAGGATTCTGTTCTCCATAAACATCTTATTTACTGTCCTGGAAAACAGGCTTTCCCCTTAGAACTTGATTTAAAAGAGTATCAGGAGATTTTAAAGAGAAAGAGCTGCAAAGAACTCAATGCTGTTACAAGCTTTATTGTGAGCTATATTGTAGTGCTACAACTCAATAATAGTTTGAGAGACTATTCTGGTTAGAAGCATAAATTCTCCATAGCGGTCTCCTGTTCAGCAGTTATGGATCAGTGCTTCATGGTCAGGATCATGAAGTCAGACATCCAACAAACAGTTATTATAAAAGTATTAGCCTTCCTAGGTCCCAAAAAGAAAAGGAAATCAAAACTAAACTATAAATTATTTTTCTGGCTTAGTATATCATGGATAGGATTTTGGTTTTACTGAGTTAGAGCTCAGCAAGTTATTTCATATTTAATCTACTTTAGTCTTGTCATTACTTGTCATTTTTTCACTGCTTCTGTAAAAGTTGCATCAGACATTTGCTAGCAAAGGTATATGCTAAGATATGCCATTTGTTTTTAAACACTATGGCAGTGATTTACCCCTTCAAAAGCTAGCACAGACTATAGCATTGACTGTAACTGCGGGAATTACAGTCTCAAAATAAGGAAAGTTTGATGATATTTCTCTCACTGTCATGTTCAAAATACCACCAAAGGAGTTCCTAGCAGAGGTTAGATCTTTTTAGGAGACCCTGTTCTGGGCTGCAAAGCTGACATGCTAGGTGAGGGGTGTCTGATATCCCCCTTTCTGGTGGATGGGAAGGTGAGTCTCTGCTCTGCCATGGCTCAAAGCCAGTCCCCTGCTGACATGCTTCCTGGCTCACACTAGGCCAGCTGAGATTTATCTGACCTTATTTCAGAAAGACATCTGGAGGAAGAGAGAGGTAAGGGCCTTTCTGCACAATTTGGGAATCAAGAGGCAGAGTCAAGGGAAAGACTGAACCGTGTCATCGTGATTCAGATTTTGAGAGGCTTCGTATAGTCTACCTGAGTGGTTGCTCAGCACTGTCAGTTTAAACTATGGCTGTATGGATCTATATTGCTAGATATGGAGTGAGAAGCAAAAGGTCCATTTCTGGTTCAGCCAGCTAGCTTTATGACCTTGGCAGAAAACATTATCTCCCTTTGCATCACTTTCTCTCCCAACATATTTGTTCATATGGCTCCTCATACTGTTAATTCTTTAAGAAGGGTGTGCTCCTGTAAGCTGAATATTTTTTTAACATGTGATTCTTAACATCTTCCTAGAAGTTAGATGTATTAATAGATAACCAAGCAATTAATAGTATTATAATTAATTTTAAAAGGTTAAGGCAAAGAATGCTTACATCACAGAACCCACTGTAATATCAGTTTTCATAATAGTTTCAATTTCTACTACTTGGTGTTAATAAAGATATGTCCACAACTCCTGAATGGCATCTCTTACTGTTTCTGAACATTGAGAACAACTGTTCTGTCCTTCAACACACTTATAAGCTACACGTAAGGGTAGATATATATTCCAGCACTGAGGATTTAGTTATGTGATTTCAATTTGCATTAATAAATACAAATATTTACAGTGTATTTCTCTCAAAATTTTTATGTTGAAATTTGGTAGAATAAGATGGTCACAGGGAATATGGTTCTAGAAATGTACTCTTCCATCAAGAATATCCTCCAATATCTAATGCAAATAAATGTCCACCATGGAAGACCTCATCCTAAGATTGCCCCACAGTACTTTACAATAAAATTACTTTGCATTCATTTCTCAATATTAAACCAGTAATATCAGAGAAACATACAGTGAAAAGGAGGACTGTTTGCTGCTTTGGAGCTAACACTTCTATACTACACAAGAACTATATTTTATTAACTTCCCAACTATACCAAAAATTTTGCAGAAACTGCAAGAAGACCAACATAACTAAGCTAAACTAGCTAGTCCAGGTACCAATAGCAGTGTATCCATGACAACATACAATTCAGTAGGGATAAATTTATCCTGTACAACGTAATATCACACTAGAAGAATCCAGGTTTCTTAGCAGTTTCTGTACCCACACAAGATTGCACTCCAGCACAGGTTACCACTGTGCAGAAAATCTCGGCACATTTTAGCAGTCCATGCTCAAACAGTTGCCTTTTTGTTGGGAAAGACAATAAACAGCATCAGTGGAAAAGCAAGCGCTACTTAACTGTATAGTAATAGTAATTAAAATACTTCAATACTTCAAAGATCAGGTCAACATCTTTAACAAAGCCAGCAAAGGTAACAGCATCTGAATTCTGTGTAAGTACAAGTAGCAGCTAGAGTGCTTCTTCACTGGTGGGGATCTGAACAACTGCAATTCTTACTGCCTTTGTGTGTTGGGGTGTTCAGTCTGGTGCCAGCATGTTCATGTTTAATGCTGAGGGAAATAAAACTCGGATTTATGTCAAGTTACAAAATCTGGTTGAGGACAGACGCCATTATCTCTTAGACAAGAGCTGCCCCAGTTATACTAGTCACCTTCCTGTGTGCATCTGGTGAGTATCACAGCAAGATGCGCTGTTTTGCTTCTCCAGAGCACACACTTTAAGAAGGATCCCACCACAGTCTCCCAACAGCACTTGGCAGTCACCTTGAAAGTCATCGAGATATACTCAATATACACACTTTTTCCTTTTAATGGCTTCCTTTGATAGGGACCCTTGGGGAATAATTCTTTCCTTCCTCCCAGGGGAATTCATCTATTTAACATACTACTATAATTTCCAATAGTTAGTTCTTTTTTTCATTAAATTTTAAAGGTGGTGGGATTATTTTCACTTGAAAGCTGAAATAAAATCCTAGTTGAACAATGGCAGGATCTCAGTTCAGCGCTAGAAAAATTAACAAGAAGTTAATAAATTCCCCAAATGAGCCCAACTTCATCCACCAGCCACAGCTTTATTGTCTGCTGCATGTCACCTCCTCCACAAGCTGTCCTGACATCAGAGACACTCAGTGGCCATTAGAACTGCATTTAAAATAAAATGCTCACTTTACCAGCTGTGAATAACAGTCTCTGTCCGGCATCTCTCCTAATCCACCTCACTTGACTCTCAATTCTCCAGTAGGATCAAGGATAGTATAAAGCCAGCTGTACAGATAACACTGTTGTAGCCAGCATGAATTCCCACAAGTCTTAAAGCTAAACTTCCATTTAACAGTTTAACAGCAAAAATCTAGGATTACAAGGATAGAGCTAATAAGCAGCTCCAAAGTACTGTCTGGAAAAGAACCAATAAAAGATTAAAGTGAGCTCAGTGATTAAATAGAAATATATATAATAAAACGAACACAGAGTCAGCTATTGAACTTGCAGCAGATAGGCAGAGCAGCTCCTTTTGGAATAAAATAGAGTTTTTCCCCATTTGTCATCTATACTCTCCTTCCTTCAAGGAGAAAAGTAAAAACAAAACCTACAACCTTACAACCTGATAATTCCCACCTAAATGGTGTCTTGAAACCAAACCCTTCAGGTATCTACTCCAATGGGAATTTACACAAATGGACAGACCGCAAAAGGCTTAAAAGGTTTTGTTTGCACCAATAAGAATAAAAACAAGTACAGTACTGGTATGTATGTCCTTGATTTTGTCACCCATTTATACTTTACAGGAATCATCTCAACCTTTTCCAAACCAGTATCAGAAGATCAGTTTCCACACAGAGCAAGAGTAACTTTGATGCTGTACAACCTTAACATCAGCTTTTTCCTAAAAATTGGGCACCTCCCTGATCATTCAGTGCCCTCTCCTTTCCTCTTTTCAGCAAGTGTTTGAAATGCTAAGCAATTTTTTCAATTTTTTTTTTTGTCAATCCTCAAATAGTCTGGGATGTTAGACTGCAGCTAGACTGTTACATTTATGCAGTTATTGTACAATGAGCACTTCTATTCAAAAGCTCATTAGTAATTTCAAGAGTTCATTGGTTAGCTCATACAACCTGCGGTCCAAAATAGATAATATTAACATCCATTTTTCAGACTGGAAATTGAGGTGCAGAAAACTACTGTCTGGCAAAGAAAGAGAACAAGAAAAGAGGAAAACGTGTTTTAAAGCCACTATATTATTATCTTTTATATATTTCTTCTTTCTTCCTACTGATTTGCTGCTCCAACAGAGAGCGATGTCCCACCTCGCTACAGGCATAACAATAAACAGCTTTTTCAACTGATAAGGCTGGCAAAACTAGGTATAGGAAAGTTAATACTCACCCCCTAGTCAAGTAAGATAGGAACAGGGAAAGTCATCAGTTTGCCACAATTTGTCACTGAGAAATTCTGAAATTCAGTATGCATCTTCTAAGTCCTACTTTGCTACCAAAACCAAAAATCATCCTTTTCATTTTACGTGAATATTATTTCCAGAGAAGAATCTACCATCTCTGACATCAAAGGAGCCAACATTTAATTCAAATAAGAAATATTACCTTCAAAAATAAAGAAAACATTTTTCAAGCATTGTTTTTCCTCAGTTCAAACAGAAAAGGGTGATGATTCTCACATTTGTTTTAATAATCCAATTAAATGCGCCTTCTATAAACTTAGATAAACATAATACCTTCCAGACTACAGTACTTTTGTAAGAAACAATCTTAAAACAAACCAGGTGTTCTATCATCAAGAAACACCTAGGAGAGTGTGATGTTTACAGCTGTTTCTGTACTTCAAATCATGACTTTTTGCACCTCCTAGACATAACGCACTTTGTGTGACTTTTCACATGATGTGAAGGTGACTGATTGCTCAATGCCTGGCACGCAGCACTAGACATAATCCCTGATCAGATTATGGAATTGACACGTGGATTAATTATCCTAGGATGACAGTAATCAAGTCAATGAAACAGAGCTGGTTTCAGCTTTAGTTTTACTCTCAGCTACAGTTCAGCCAAAGACAAAATAGCGAGTGATAAGGACTGTGGGTCCCAGTACTAAAATCCCCCAACAACCTATCAGTGCCAAAAATGTTTACAAACTGGATTGATTATTCTCTCCAACATGGTTTGACAATCATTTGGAATCCAAGTCCATATAAATCTATACCTTGTTAGCAATGATGATTCACTGTACTGGTAAGGACTGTCTACGCAAAGCATTCTTCATTTTAAGAAGAGAAAAAAAGAAAATACAAATATCATGGAGTGTATGTGGATGGATAAAAATCCTCAGGTGAATGAGTCCCTGCTATGCCTGATAATGACACTGATGGCATCACATAGTGATTCTTTATAAACGTTTCAATTAACTATAATGATGAATGAAGGTCTGAATTCTGTGCATATAAGTAGTGCGACCCCATTGACTGCAGACTTATTTACCAGAACTGCACTTTTGGTATGAAGAATATATCCAGAATTCAGTTCTAAATGCTTGTAATTATTTTAGTTTGTGTTCGTGTTTTTCTGATAGCCTATTACTCTAAACCAAGAGCAGATTGCTGTCAAGTGACATCCCTGAAAATCAGCACACATTTTGTATTTGGCAGTCAAGGTCAGAGGCAGATTGATGAATAGTGCAGAACTCTGTTATAAAAGAGCTTGATTCATATCAGGAGAAGCATATTTGATGGGAAATGTTGTGTTTATGTCACACTAACAAGTATGTAGATTGAGTAAATAGTGTTAGCATCCTCATAATTTAGTCTTAATCATTCCAATAAACAATGCCATTTTGTGGTTGACAGAAATCTTTGTTGAAGTATTTCAAATGAGTATATAAACATTTATGCATTTAGCCACAGTGCTTTCCTTCGTAAGGGGAAATTCGTTTTACTCCCATTTTCTGTCATGAACTTGACTGAGGTCACTAAAAAGGGTCACTGTGGAGATCCTGGCAGAGCTCAGCTTCATTGAACTTCAAACACAGCAACATTTTGCCCTCAAAAACTGAATAGGACAATATAAAATAACTTTATGAGATTTTCCCCATACGAGGTGACTAGTATCATTAAACAAGTCTGAGTAACATAGGAACTCATTTTCTTTGAAAATACAGGAAGGGATTGGTGCCTAACTGTATTAGGTTCATTTGAAAAATTCTCAGACAAAAAATAAATAGCTTTCTTATTTGGTAATGTATCTACTTTGAAACAAAAGGCAGAGATTTTGCAGTACTTCTCTGGAGTTCCAGAAAATTTATATCTAGCAAATCTGAAAGTAGCCCTTCATTTCCATAATTTTTGAAACTCTTTTCTGCTTACACCTAATGTAAATAAAAATAGTGATTCACGGAAATACTGGAAGTTAATGTGAAGAAATAAATTCTGTCAGAAGCAAAATAACAGAAATAAACCCTCCTAAGGCTGGGAATTTCATTTCATGAAGTTTGTGGACCTACTTTCTAGAAATTCATTTGAAGTGTCGTGTCTACAGGTTGATCATAGCAAGATTAAACTCTGAAAAACTCAGCTAAATTCAGGTACTTGCAATAGTTAAAATGGTCCTAACTAAGCAATTAGTAATAAAAAAGCTAAAGGTAAAATGCAAAGAGTGGGAAATTGGACAGTAGAGGAACTGTGAGACAGGAGAAATGTTAATAACAGAAGATGGAGTTTAAAAAGGGGTTAATATAAACAAATTGTAAAGAAAGGAATAAAGAGATGTTGCCAACAACAGCAAAGTTCAGTTCTCCAGTAGGACTCCAACTTCTCTGCAGGAACACTTGCTTCTGCCTCAGTTTTCTGGTGGATAGCCAAACGAGTTAGCTGAGCTCTCCAGTGGAATGGGACAGAGAATGACTCGCAGAGGATTAAGTTCGTGTTTTGTCAATCACGTAAGATTTGGGTAATTGATTACATCGGATCAAGATTTGAAACAAGCCCTGTAGAGCTGGCACTGGTTCTAGGGGCAACAGTGAACTGAAAGGTGTTTCCAGACCCTGCTGTACCCCAGGTCAACGTATCATTTAGCTGGAAAGGTGACAGGTCAGAACATTTGCTTGGCTAAAATAATATTCCAAATTTCATATGAAATGAATGGTTCTTATCTTGGATGTCTTATTTGGTTTGGAGTGTATAAAGTTCCTTTTGGCACACTTGGTGGAGTCTACCAATTGTAAGAGTCCTACTAGAGTATCATGTTGCCATTTGAAGGACTGCGTTTAACCACCAGACTGAGAGCTTTGTTAATCGTTTATCTACTCATGAGCTTACCAGCTGGCAGACCTAAAGGCAGCACATCACACAGCTCACACGTGACATCATCCCATAAAATATAACTACTAATGTGTTGCACTCTGAATAGAAAGAGAGCACCAAAATGCTCCAGAAAAGCTGAAATCTATCTAAATGAATTTTTCAAAGTAGAAAATAAATATGTGTATTAGCCTTGAGTGACAAGTTTCTAGATTATGCTGGAAAAAATGACATAAAAAAATACATATATACTACCAAAATATTAATTGTTACAACAAAGAATCTACAAGACCAATAATTCTGAAAACAAGTTAATTATATGCTGACTCCTTCAAATTGCAGTTGGTGATGGCAAGTGGTAATTACACAAATTATTTTAAGTATATGTCTGCTAAAGGCACCAGCTGACTGCCCTGTAGCACCCAGAGCAAAATATTCCACAGGGCTAATGGATAGTTTCTCAGGAAATGAATGAAGAGCACAACATAAGGGAGCTGTTCTCCATTCCACCTTTGTTTTCTATTTAATTACAGAGTTTTTCCTCTACTGTGTTTTTCATATTGCTGAAACAGAGCAGGAATTTATTTTCATCGATATAAATATGGGTTGCTTTTAAAAACTAAATGGTTCTTTAATAAAAATGGTAACAAAGAGTAGAAGAATCATTTCTAGAAAATACGTACAGTCAAATGCAGAAAATAAGGATTGGAACAATATATTGAAAATACTGAAACTCTGGGCCAATATTTTGTCACATATAAGATTAGAGAGAATAAATAAATCAGTTTTCCTAAATGTACAAAGTAGTAAAACTTACCCTGTTTTAAGCAGTTCATAGCACTCTCAGAAACCAAGAGATGAAACTTCAGAAGATCCGTAAAGGATTGCAAAAAAGTAACACATATCAAAACCAACATCCTTGTAAAATATTCTGTGATAGGAGGAGGCAAAACGCATTATAGCTGTATGATAATATAATCCTATATGTGACAGCCTAAAACATTAACGGAATATTTAGAATGTCCTAAAGGACATGCTGAGAGAATGAATACACTGTTAATAATGGGATATTTCAAAGATGAATCCTGGCAAAAGCGAATTTAACATGGCCCAAAGCAGTAAAATTAACAGGAGTAATGGAAATGGTAGTGAAAAAAAATACTGTATCTGCTCTTACAATGCAAATAGTCAAACCCACTTAAACCAAATGACAAGCTAGGTGAAGGGGTGTAAACATTGTGTGTAAAAGGTAATTTCCTTTAACTTTATAAGTTATAACGATGCCATGATTTAAAATATTGAGATATCAGATACTTTGCAAAAAAAAAAAAAATAATAATCAAAGATCAAAAGCAGCCACGAAAAGCTGAGATCCTCCTAAAGCATAGAGGAAAGGAGAGCAATTGCCTTGTGGTTAAGGAAGACCAATAGTATCTATACTGTATCAAAAAATGAAGAAAAATAAACTTTATATCACAGTAAGCAAGAAGACAGCAGACCGTTATACAGGTATGTCTGCTTCTTTTACCAGGTTATAAACATATCATCTAGAAAAAGTCAAAACTATAATATTAAAACTCTATTCTTCCCCAGGAGAAGAATTACACCTTCTGTAATTCAGAAGTCAAGACAAAGCATTGGTGCAAGAATAACGGTAGGTAGGTGAATTAACCTGTAATTAATATGAACTAGTACTGATCTTAGTTATATTACTCAATTAAGATCTAGCAGTTGACAGTCATTTCAGAATATTCATCACTTCACATTTGTCCTTTAAAGTGCAGAGGAAAAGAAAACACAGTGTAGCATCTGTTTGTTACACTGAGGTTTCTGCTAGACTGGGCTGATGCATCTCCTGCAAATAATGATCAGTGCATAGAAATCCATGGCCGTCATGGGGATTCATCTAAGTGACAGGACTCTCCGCATGGAACGTCCCTGCTTCTATATGACTTTTTAAGCCAATTTTGACTTCCTGGTTTCTCAGATCTCTTAAAGGAGAAAGAAGGATTTCTCAGCTCTTGATGGAACAAGATGAGATGGAAATACAGTAACCAACAACCAATTTTATTATGGGGTCTCTGTTCCAATAGGCTCCAGAAAGCAGGGGCCAGTCCATATGGAACAGGGTATTCTGTGAACTACTGATATTAGAAAAGCCAGATCACAAAGGGATCAAAACGTAACGAGAAATTTTGAATTGTACTGTAAATCTGTATAGCTTGGTCTTGGTCTCTAGGAATGAATGAAGGCTTACAGCCCAGCCACTTGCAGCCGCACCTGGGCAGCTATCCAGGTGTACAGATGGAAGTGTGATTTTGAAGCACTAATCTTAAATTCTTATGTTTTATGTAGGTAAATATTTTTTTTCAAGTTAGTCTCTCATGACTCACCTGATTCTTATGCAATACAATTTATAGATTTTGTATTCACACCAAATAGAGCAAAAGCTTTGTAACTGCTCTTCTTATACTGACTCCGTAAGAACAACAATGCACAGTAAGAATTCACTCTTTAGATATGATGACCTTGCCCCAGGCACTCAGAAGAGCATCTTATAGCCTATCCAGCAGCCAACAGACTTCCCTGAAGTCTCTGCTATTGATCTTAAATCTGCAGAAAGTAAATGATCAATTCTATCTCATGGTTCCTAATGCATTCCTAGAGAGACTGATGCCTTTTGAGTGTTCAGACTGGGACACATTGCAAAAAAAAAAAAAAAAAAAAAAGTAATCAACATCTCAGACAAATCAGCCAAAACACTGTTTTGATAACACTTCTTGGTTTAAATAGTTTCATTTATTCTTTTATTGTTTCTGTCTATCATGCACAGACACGTGTGATAAGCAATTACAAAAGATCCTTTACGAAATCGCATTATGTTGTTATGATTTGTGCTGTATGTAACCCAAGGCGTTTATCTCCACAAAGTCAAATCAAGTTAAATATGTGATGGCTGGAGAATAAGAAGATCTAGTCACACAACTATTTGACATATAAACTGTTAGACAAAATCTTCAAGGTAATGTGAAATGTAATAGATTCCTTGCTTGCCTTTAAATATATATATTTACCTAAAGATCTATTTTTATTTTTTATATATATTTATATAAAGATATATATCTATCTTTCCCTCTAGGGCAAAGCCCTGGAAAATCAATTGTGCAAAATATGACAGTAGTAAACTACAGTAAAGTTACAGAGTAACTTCATAACATTCAACATCAATACTGAACAACCTTTTTTTTTTTGAGAACTGGGAAATAATGAATGCCATGTTCTAGTTTTTAAAAACTGTGCAAATAATCCACTGAACTATAAAATTATACATGACATGACACACGGCAATACAACACAAGAGATGTTTAAATATCATCAAGGCTGGAAAAGACCTCTGGGATGATCCAGTCCAACTGTCCACCAATCACCAATATTTCCTGCTAAACCGTGTCCCTCAGTACAATATCTAAGTGTTTCTTGAATACCTCCAGGGCTGGTGACTCAACCACTTCCCTGGGCAGTCCATTCCAGTGCCTGACCACTTTTTCAGAGAAGAAACATTACATAATATCCAATCTGAATCTCTGATGGTGCAACTGGAAGCCATTCCTTCTAGTCCTATTGCTAGTTAGATGGGAGAAGAGGCTGAAACCCACCTCACCACAACATCCCTTCCAGGGAGTTACAGAGCGCAATAAAGTCACCCCTGAGCTTCCTCTTTTCCAGATTAAACAATCCCATCTCCCTCAGCCACCCCTCATAAGGCCTGTGCTCCAGACCCTTCACCAGTTCTGTTGCCCTTCTTGTAACACACTCCAGGGCCTCCATGTCTTTCTCATACTGAGGGGCCCAGAACTGAACACTGTCCTTGAGGAGCGGCCTCACCGGGCTGAGTACAGAGGGATGATCACTTCCCTGCTCCTCCTGGCTACGTTATTTCTGATGCCATTGGCCTCCTTGGACACCTCATCACACTGCAGATTCATGCCAAGCAGAGCATCAACCAGTATCCCCTAAGTCCATTTCCTCTACACAGTCTTCCAGCCGCTCTGCCCCAAGCCTGCAGCACTGTCTGGGGTTGGTGTGACCAAAGTGCAGGACCCGGCACTTGGTCTTGTAGATCTTCATCTCATTGGCCTCAGGTAAATGGTCCAGCCTGTCTGGATCCCTCTGTAGGGCCTTCCTAACCCCAGGGAGATGGACACTTGTTCTCAGCTTGGTGTCATCTGCAAACTTTCAGAGGGTACACTCAATGCCCTCATCCAGGTCAGCAATCAGGACATTAAGACAGGCCCCCATACTCCACTCTTGACCAGACACCAGCTGGATTTTATGAGCCCAGCAAATAGTTATGTGGCTAACTATGATAAATAAAATATTTGGCATATCATGATTAAGTAAGATCCGACTAATAACACAATTTCAGTGAACTTATTAAAAAAAAATGAGCCATGTGATCTCTTCTAGATTGAGCCTTTGAGAAAATCTGTGAAAAGTTCATAGGTTTTAAATCAAAAAGCCATTTTGCATTAACCAAGAAAAAAATTTCTCTCTACAGAATGCACAAGAGCAGTACAAGTAGTGATTTAAGCTGCTTGCAGATAGAACAGCTATCAATGCCAGACTCAAAGCTGACCAATGAAGTCCTTCCAAGCAGCGCATCCTCCCTCTCCCTTCCACCAATCATACTGCAGTAATGCTAAAGACCTGCCTTTTTTTTTTGTTTATGTTTTTGTTTTTGTTTTCTTGAAGCAGTGGGTCTCTTACTACACAAGATCTCTTAGAAATCTGCCTGCAATTTAGTGGTGAGATGGGAGAGAAAGTAGAAATGAATTAGCAGTAATGGAAAATGGTTTGGACTTGCTGTAAGATTATTTGGTGGGCATGATGTTGGGCAGCCGGGCAGCCAAGCAGCCACTCTCCACCATAAGACATGGATCCATGAGGGAGCATCAGCCCAGCTTGCAGCTGGAATGGTCAAACTGGACAACCTGGGAGACTTGCAATATTTAGTCTCACAGGGGAAAAGCATTCATATCAAAACAACCTGAAGAGTCTGGGAAGAGTGACATGGTCTCTCATTAATCTGGCACTGGCACAGCCAAAAATGCTTGCTAGAATCTATGCAATCTGGGCAGCCTTCCTGACAGACCTGGTTTCCATAAAATATTTTGATGCAATCTGTATAATCTTGAGAAATGTTTTGATATCATAGATCTTCATTTTCCAGGGAAAGATGACATGATGGAAGTGAAATCTGCAAGTCCACAAATGCAGGGTGAGAGAAAAAGAGAAAAAACTTAAATTCATCTTACACTAGTCATGAAAAATCAACGCAAGAAAGGGACAGAAGTATCACTGTGGACAGCTCAGTGAAAATATTTCTCCAGTGTAAAAGGAGATTATAAAACAAAGAAACATTAGAATAATCAAAGAGTGGGACTGAATATAATATCAGAACATCAGAATATTTTAATACATATTTCAACACTTACCTAGCACCTCAAACACTGTTCCGGTCACTTCATCTAAGAAAGGTTATTGCAAAACTGATGGGGCACAGAGAAAAATCAAAGATTTGGAAAGATGTTCACATCGATATTAAGTATTTGAAATAATTACAGAAAGCAAAGAAGGCATAGGGAACTCTGTTAAATGTTGAGTTGCAAAGAGAATATAGATGACTTTTGTCTTCCAAACATCAACACCACTCATTAAACAAACAGTAGTAACCAGTGACAGTTGAGTAATGAGCAACCTAAGCAAATACCACCAGAATTTTGTTATCTTTCTATTTCCATCCTCTTCAGATGGAAAATTTTGGGACTGCTACGAGAGGCATCTTTCGGATCTGGGCCTCAAATCTAAAATTAAATCTAATCTTAAACAAACAAACAAGCAAGAAAAAACATCACCAACAGCCACGGGATAGAGGCATTTGGGAGTTAAAACTAAGTTTTCCAAAAACTCTAATATTGCTTCTTATTTGATTTATGCCATCTTTAAGTCTTTACATGAGCTACAGTTCCCTAAAGCCTGCTTCAATGAAAAGTCCCTAACAACCAGTCAGGTAACAGAAATTGCTTGGTTTCTTGAATGCAAGGTAAATGTGAAAATTCACATGTAATCTTAAATACTCATCCAAATCCAATAAGTTATAAAAATAGAAAAGCTGATAAGAAACGAAACTGGCACTGGCCAGCTAAAGGAAGCCAAGATTGAATACTGACATTCACTACTACTGAAAAGGATAGTAAAAGCAGCCTTTTCAAACTTTAAGTCTGAAAGTTTTCCATTATACAGCCTATGGATTAAAGAAGATGCTCCACAATATTCTCAGAAGAACTCAGCATGTATGAAAGCAGTAAAATAAGTAGTAAGATTTGTAAAATAACTTTGTGCCTAGAGACCAAGTATATCTTGAAATTTGACCTTCCATTTATATAGCAGAATTATGGGTCATTGCTTCTGAAAATTTGTTCCTATTCATTTTGCTGAACACTTGAAACTTTGAATTTGAGATAGTTTGTCCTTCCTCTTTTTTATTTTATTTTCTAAACTTACATTGGCATCAGTGCCAAAAATCCTCTAACATGACTATAATCTATACATCCAAATTCGTATTTCATTAAAAATATTTAAAAATACTATGACCTCTCTTCCTTTTTCTATGCTTGTACAAGTGTTTGGAAGTTAGAAATAGTTGTAAGAGGCTAACATCTTAAACACAGAAGTGTAATACCTTACACATGGGTAGCAACAGCCAGCACCTGGCTGGTGTTCAGTTAGGGCTAAGGGCAGGCAACAGAGTGCCTGTGGTGCACCTACCCAAAATAGATGGGAAAATATACTGGAAGTGCCATCAGAAATTACTAGACATGACAGATTACAGGATGAGAAGCTGATAAAATTTACAGCTGGTGCCATGGGGATAGCAGAATTTCACTGGTGATTTAGGGAGTGTTATGTGTGAAATGGCTACATTTCACGGGTAACTGAAAGAGAGCTGTGTACACTTTGGGGAACAAAATGTTACAAGGCAAAGAGCACCTGAATAACCATATAACGCCATAAGAGGTTGAGGTTGGCTAGGTAATTTGGTATCAGAAGCACAAATCTTGGGTATGTATGTAGCAAACAGACTACAGGGTAAGAAGAAATAGGGTATGTTGTTTATTTCAGAGACCAGGGCAGAAGAAAGGGAAGAACTAGAGCTGCAAAAAAACGTGCCAAGAAACAGAAAAAGCAGTAACAAGGAATGCCGATGACATATTCACTGATGTCCACTGAGTCAGGATTATAATCTCACCCCCTTATTTTGACTTTACCTTGTGGCCAGATCCGCTTCCATGGCCAGAAGGATCAGGAAGGTAGGTGCTTTTCCTTTGTGGACTGGGGAACATCTGAGACGGAGCAGCTGAGCATTCAAGTACTATGGTAACAGTACCCGTTCCAGGCCTGACAGCACCAGGGTGTTTCTGGTATACCCAGCTCGCTGGAATTCCCTCAAGAGAACTGAAATTCTTTTCCAAAAAGATGAAATACCTGTAAAGTGAGGGGGAAAAAAGTCTACTGTTGAAATGAGTAGTCTGTGCAATTCATATTTTCCTTAGGCAAAAATTCTCTGAAGAGCAGTAATTACGTCACATGAAGGAAAACACATTATAGGAAATACTCCTCAGCTAGTGAACTTAGTCTACAGGTGAGGTGATAAACAGAGACATAAAGCCCAAGGTGTCCCATGGGATACAACACTGGCATTTCCCAAATTTCTTTCTGACTTTTTTCTAACGGATGGAGGAAAGGGGAGACCAGAGAGGGCCATCATGTGTGTGTGCGTGGAAAGTGGCACAAAGTACCTAAACCCATCACAAGAAATAAACCCCACTGATGCAGTGATCACTGAACCAGACAGAAGCTTCAAGCAATAATGCAGTAGCCAGTGGTACTTGTTACCTCCTTGTGCTTACACGCAGTTTTTGGTGAAGGATTTGAGAAAATGAACTGCCCAACACACTGCTGGTGTTGGCTGGTGTAGCTGCACAGCACAGCAGGGAGGACTGGCCTGGGCTGCCTGCCAGACACTCTCTCACTTCCCACAAGTTAGTGCAAGGAGAAAATAAGGTGAAAAACTTGTGCAAAATAGCGATATCACTTGACAACTACGGTCAGGAGCAAAACAGACTCAACTTGGGGAAAATTAACTTACTTCCAAGTAGCATAGATTTAGATGGTGAGAAACAAAGACAAAAATTAAAGCAACACCTCCCCACCTCCTTTCCCAGACTCAACTTGACTCCTTCATTCCTATCTCCTCAACATTCCTCCACCTCCCCAGGGCAGGTAGGCAGGGTGTAACAGTCACTGCATAACAGTTTCTCTCCTCCTCATACTCCAGCACACCCCTCTCTGGGCCGCAGGTCCTGCCAGGAGCACCCGCTGCTGTGTGGGCTCTCCACAGCCTGTGGGGGAATCTCTGCTCCTCCGCTGCTCTGACCTTGATGGTCACAGGGCTGTTTCTCACACTTTTTAGCTCACTCTGCACTGCCTGATCAGCATCTTTGCTCTTTTTCTTAAATATGCTTTCACAGAAGTGCCACCAGCTCAGCTGCCGGGCTTAGCTGTGCCCTGTGGGGGCAGCTGCAGAACCAGCTGGAACTGGCCGAAACCAGCCAGAACCCACCGGAACCTTCTGTGCTCTCACAAAGACTGCCCCTGCAGCACCTGCTGCAAGCACCTGAACACCTGCATGCTATAGCTACGGCTATTTTCCTTCATGCACATAGAGCCATGAATATAAAGTATTTACATAGGAATGGTAAAATAGGTTGTTTTTATGGTATGTGCAGACATCCCCTGATGTGACAGTAGGACTGGTCTGTCTGTTTCAATGCACAGAAGGATCAAGAGTGAGATGCTGCCACAGGGTTAAGTGAAGCTCCATTAGCATAAAAACTCTTTACCTCATAAACTACCACACATTAAACCGTTTGCTCTTGAACTGCTCGGTAGTTACCACCTTTAAGATGAAGGATTTCTGATTTTGTTTCTAAGTAATGAAGTACTGACTGCTACCATCATCCTGTCAGTTTCTTTACATGACCGGGACTGCCCTCCTTGACACTGTTCAATTAACCTTTCATCAAAGTATGCAATCAGAGCAGACACACAGCAATACACATTATAAATGGCTCTCATGTATGCTCACTCAGCTGTTGTAGAAGTAATAGGCAGACTTCCTGTACTAAAGGCTAATATAAGGACTTGGGTTTTTATTATTTTCTCTGTGCTTAAAACCATCTTTGTAATAACATTCATTATGCCCTCTCAGCTCCGGCAATTCCTCTTCAATCAAAACAAGTGACCGTAAGGAAAGTATATTAGTGTTTCATGCAGCAGACAGCAGACACCTTTGTTGCTATTGCTTCAAAGAAAACCCTGAAAATGATCCTTCAGTTAACACAAATAAAAAAAAATTATATTACTCTCTCTTACCATGTAATGAATGCTTACTAACCACTTCCATCACAGAGCATGCAGCTAACCAGACAATCAGCTTACACATAGATTTCTAAATATTAATGAAACTAGATTTATTCACTGTGAGGATACTCTACATCTTACTTTAAAAAAAGATTTGAACCTACTAATGATTGTGGCTTTCAGTATCTTTATAACTTATTAACTATGAAAGGAAAGACTCTGTTCAAGCTATACCTGCCACTCCTACCAGTTATTAAATTTTTTTTTGTCGGGGTTCAAAGAGGAATGGGGAGACAGTCCCAGCTGGCTTCAAGGACATTTGAAGGTCCATCTTCCTTACCCCCTAAGAGCAATGTCAGAGATTAGACCACTGAGTCACAACAGTGCATGCTTGGAGCTAACAAAATCATTCGTTATGAGACAGCACTGATAATCTAATTACAAAACCATCTACATCCTGAATTTGGAGAAGCATCGTTTTTCCTATTGAAAAGACCATACCTTCTTTTACTCCCAAAAATAACTACCCCTGCGCAACAGCAAACATTGTATAATCTAAAAAGCTTCAATGATATCCTAACAACACAGAAAACAGTGAATTCTTTTACTGAGATTCTTTAATACATTATGAATATTGTTTGATGTAGTAGACTAAGACAACTACGCCAGCCGCATGCCTCCTCATTTTTTATGCTCTAAACAATATTAAGTTCATCATCCCCTATCTTTAAACAGTATTTAGACCAGTAGCGATAACTAAGGAATTTACAAAGCTGGGTGTACTAGCATCAACTGCTACCAGTTTCCTGGTTAGTTGATACTGATCTTTGACTCTGAAAAGCTATATCCACTACTTTCTTCTAAAGGTATCATCTACATTTAAATTTCTTAAATATCAGCACATAACAATTACTTGTCCTTAACATAACAGCGTACATCTGCATTTAAGTGCTTACAGTAAAGTTATCCTACCACTCTTCTATGGAAGAGATGGCTATTCTTAACTGAATTTTACAGAAAGGGAAATAAAGCAAAGAGACAGAGAGTGGAGGTTCATGCGTTCACAATTGTATGTCTAACGGGAGACTGCCTTAACAACTGTTATCTCAGATGACATCATAGTCGAAGAATATTTATACATTTGTCTTTGAAATTGCTATCCCATTACTAGAGTGTAAATCTCTCTAAAAAAAATTCACAAAAACTTGATGACTACATAAGAAAGTTCTGAAAAATCACAGTTTCTCTTCATTCTTGTCCGTTCTATTTCACAAAACTAGACACAAACAATGCAGAAAACCCTGTTCCCAAAGGGCATTATCAGTGTTGCAGAATCCTGTTGGTTGTTGAAATGATTTAGCCAAAAAAAACTCTCAGGAGAGCCCCCAGAAGTCTTTTCCCAGAGGAGTTACGCTCAACAAGGAAGTTAAAACAAACAAAAAGCAGAGTCCCAATCACTCAGCTGAGACTGTGCTAATTAATGCTCACCTTCCAGTGGCCTGGAGGAACCACTGCATACAAGAATGGCAGAGGAAAGCTTCAGTTGCACAATCCAGCAACATCTTAACACACATCCATGTCCAGACCAAAATCATCACAGACAATCTAACATTAGAAACCCCCATTGATTAGCTCAGCAGATTAAACTGATACAGTGAAACAATAAAACAAGACTGCATTTTTCTCCCTCCGTCTCTTTTCATGGGTATTACATCACTGAAATAACTTCTAATAAAAATCACCTTTATACCCATAGCTAAGACTTGTACATTTTATCTCTCAATCCAGTTTATTAAAAAGTGAGAATGTTTGAGTAAATTGGACTCGGCTTTTAAAATGTGTTAAAATACTAAGATTCTGAAGAACTCAATTTCTAGTTCTTCATAATGCATTGCTACTTGGAACGCTCCACCACTGCAGCCAGTATCAAATGTAAACTTCAAATGGTTATTTACTGCTGTTTTTTCTCTTTGATAGTACAGATCAGATAATATTGGTCATCACTCCTGAAATTAGAGCTTAACTGTACAACTTAATTGTAGTACATGATTTTCAGTTCTAACAAGGCTTTGTCCAATCTCCGGAGTTTTTCAAACGTGATTTGTATTATGTGATTACATACAATGTTCAGGGGTGTGAGCAGAAGAAATATATGTTAGATCTCAAGAATTTTCAAGGACAGAGAGCATCTAAAACAGACTAGAGAGACCATTAATTTGTATCTCTCATTATGGCCCCTCCTCCCCCCCAAAAAAACATCAGATGATGTAAGTTTAGACATTTGATGCAGAGCTATCAACATCAGGAAGTAAACTCAAGAAACAGCCAATATTGAAAAAAATAGATCTTTTTTTTTTTCTGCATATAAGAATCACTAGTTAAAGAAAGCAAAGATACCCAAGGGCAAAGAGGAGCTTTGGATCAGCAGAGCCTGACAGGTGCACATAGCTATAAAGATTTTTATAATTCTCAAGAGAGAGCTGTAAGTATTACCTCACTCTGGGGCTATCAAGGGACACAGTTTTAACATTAATAATCAGTTACTTATACCAAAGATGTTAAAAGTAGTTATGTTTATCAATCCATTCTTTCCAGCAAATTTCTCACTAGGGAATTGCAAATGCTACTCTTAGATATAGGGTAGTTCTGACATGAGGAAAAACACAAAGTCTGGAACACTTTATGAAAATACTTATTGTTTTAATCTCAAAATGTCAGTTCAACTTTTCTTTTGTAGTGTAAAGGAACTGTTTACTAAAAGGAGAAAAAGGTTTGCCTTAGTGTAAGAATTGTGACAAGTGTAAGGATTGTGACAAACTGTCTCGCCTAAGAAATAGTCAAATAAGCTAATTTTGTTAGAATAGGAAAAAAAAGCTTCTGAGTACTCAGACGTTTAATGAGCAGAACTGACTGGATACTCTGAATTTTTGAAATGATGAATCTCTGTCTAATCTTTAGCACACTTCCAAAAAATTTGTCATTTTCCTCTGGTACATTTCAATTCTGTCAGATCAACACTCGCTGGCAGAGAACTGTCCCATCTATCAGGAGTTCCATGTGCCATTATGTTTTAAATGCAATATAACGCAGTTGTGTAAATGATGCTACTGTATTTATAATTGGGCCTTATAAGTGTCCTGTTATGGGTTAGCCTTTAATGATTACTCAACTGTAGCAGACAAGAAAAAAATTTATTACATTACATCACACCATATGACATCGTAACAGTGAATATATTCAAATTATTTAACTAATTTCATGATTAAAATATGAAACCAAAATAATAATTATTCATACAGAAGTTTTTCTAATTACAAGGGAAATAATCACCTATGGCAAGAAAGTGAGACACATTCCATGCAACAGAGCCAGAAAAAATCCCAAAAGTAACTCAAAATCTTTATATGGAAACAGTAAGTCTTAAATCACAAACACTTAATGCTGCAAACACAGGCTGAAACAAACTTTGTATTTTATATTCTCAAGTCTTTATTAATTGAATTGTTACCTTGATGAGACGAGAAGTAGCACTACAACACTACATCTCAGATGAAGGACACAGAAAATTCTGAAATCCAAGAAACCTCCACTACTTCCTCACATCAAGTGACCAACATGAGAAAAAAAAAATCTATTAAGGCCAAGTAAAACAGTCTGTAGTGCAGAATGATCACTCTTATCAGCTGACACTAGCCAGAAATTCATATGTTTATCAAAAGTAGAACGAGTCCCCAGGCAAAGTGGGGAACCTACAGGCATTGCTGATATTTTTAGCTTCAAGAATTTTAATTAGAAATATTTAGAAACATCGCAGCAGAATTGATTTCTTAAAAATAAACACATTTTGGCTATTTACTATTATTATTATTTATCCATCCTCAAAGTTTAACTGCTCCATTTTTATTTTTGCATCCAAATTCTCAAATACCTGGGAAAAAATGTAAAGTTAACTACAGTTGAAGTTAAGATTTGAATTGCATTTAAACTGAGTTTTGTTCCTCAGCCTCATCTACTACTTCCGCATTAACTAAGATTAACACAGAATTTCTTCCCTTTTCTTTTCTATAGCCTGAGTAGATGTAGATGTAATAAAATACTACATCACCGTGAAGAAATTGATTTATCTTTTACAGCCCCAACATGCAAATCACTTATAGCCTATTGAAGTATTAAAGATAAAAAAAAATAATCAATATATACATAACAGCCAATATCACGAGTCTAAATTCAATCTATAAAACACATTTTTATCTTTGCATGGTATTTTACTCTCTATTTTTTTAAGCATTTTCACGGTGACTGCAGATCATTGATAAAAATGAACAGCAATTCACAGCTGCTAGGTTCTAAATGAAAGAAGGGCTCCCACTATTTCCCTAGATGGCTAATAAATTGTTCGGTTGGTCTGCCATGGTTTGAGAAGAAATGTTAAACTATGTATTGTCACAAGTTTAAAGGCATGCAAAACTTATCTATCACAGCTGAGATGCAGGATTGGCCTGCTCTGAAATATAGGAAAGGCACATTCTTCCTCTGTAAAAATTAGTGAAGGATAATAGTTTTCAGGAGATTTTAGGCCACCAACCTGAGCTATCAAAAACTGTTTAGGGGCTTGAATTGTGAATGGTAACTTGCTAAAAGGACTGAGCTTGTATGCTCTTCTAAGTATTTAATGAAGCATCACTAGCATCTGTATGGCCAGCAGACTGCTTTGAGAAAGCTGCAACATTGGGTTCCGTCAGCTCTGTTTTAATGCCAGATGTTAGTCATGACTGTGACCCCTCCAAGGCATAATCCCCTTCCCCCACATTGCCTGGCATGTATGTCTAATCATCTGATAAAACAATATAAAAGCATCTGAGATCATATTTCAATTTTCATATTTGAATGGTGATCTGATTAAAAATGGACACCCATTACTCTCTGAAATCTGTTCAATAGTAATAACCTTGTGAAAAGAGTACTGGTGATACTAAAAGTGTTCAGGAGATACAGACATGCCATTGCTTTTTCTTATTGTAGATTCCTAAGTTTTAGGTGGATAGTGGTAGGATTACCCTATCTTAAATTTTGCGTGATACTATTTATCCTTATCAATAACATTTCATCTTCATAGGAAAAACTCATTGAAGCATATTGTCTGACCCCATCTTCAGATCAATTCTGAAATTTTAAGATTGGGATTACCATTATAGCTTTCCTTTGAAATGAGTTTGTGCTATGGCACATTTTAGCCTAAAATAATTACAAGATTTAAACATGTCTAAAAATATTTAGCAAGATGCTGCTTAAGACTGAGTTAAAACTAAATCCATCTGGAAATTGCCAACTTCTAAAGCTTGAGATATGTCAGTGCATTAAACAGCTTGCTGAAAAAAAATGTGGTACGTTATCATTAAATACATGCTTTTATTGAATATATACCATCATTTCATCAGAAAAAAATGATTAAAGATTTCCATCTTTTTTCTAAATGAAGCATTCACAAAATACTTAAGAAATGCTATCAAGAGCAAAATGAGGAAAAGGGAAAAGATACAGGTTTGCCCCCTCTACTAACAGCACTAAACTCCCAATAATTATTTATTCTACTCTTTCTCCTCCTTCCTGTGGCTGGGAGATCAAGCATGCCTGAAGCAGGAGATCATGCTCTTTGTTTTCCTTGCTCTGTAATCTGAGTGTCTGTGCACAAATAACATCACCACCAGAAACATGCTCCATTTTGATTTAACAAACAGCAATAGCGTTTTCTGCTCTGTTATCACAGGGATTGGGAGCATTTGTCTCCCAAAGAGGATCATACCTGCCACATTAGGAGGCAAAAGGTCAAGGGCAGATTAAAAAGGGGAAGAGCGAATGAGCCTGTGAATACATCCTCAATAATTTTCAAGATCAAAAGTAACATTTTGAAAATAGCATTCAGATTGAGGGGGTGAGTACTTTTGTGCAAGGATACATAGCAGACAAGAACTGCAAGCCACCGCTAAGGGATTCCCTTTGTGGAACCTCAACATAGAGATTATTAGAATCAGGCTGACTAATACAAGACTGCAGTTAGAAATACTAGCATCTAGGGAGCTTGTACAATTACTTTGGCCCTTTTCCCTAGTTTGCTGCAGTTTATGTGTTTTGTGTTTGTTGGTTTGTTACTTTTTTTTTTAGACTTTTTTTCCCCAGTCATTCACGATTTGTTATTAATTATTACTCCATGCCACTTGCACATATCTTTCAGTCTCTTACATGTACTATAGTCATGCAGTCACTAGCAAGCTAGAAATTGTCTTCAGCACTCATGAATGCTATGGTGTATTGGTGTGACCTAAAAGAGCATTTAAGGACAAAAACTTTCACTATTAAGATAATGACATACAATATAAAATCAACAGTTCACCAGCACAGCATCCCAGAACCAAAGTCATGGCCAGATTTTAAGTCAGAATATTGCCCTTTTGTACTGTACAGGTTAAACTGCAAGGTTACCTATGACATCTGCATAAAAACTCCCTGTCACAAAACACAACTAATTACAACAGTGTTCTGAATGAGCCAGGAGCCTCGGCCTTCCCACCTGACAGGACCGACACATCATATTCAGGGTCACATTACTGTCACATAGCAGATATACATCTGTTAAGATGAGTAAAACTATGGCCACAAACTGCATCAAAGGTGGAGACTGGCTTTGCAAGCAGGGAACGAAAACCAGCTCAACAGCAGCTCTTCTCCAGGCATTAGAGGAGAGTAAAAATTTCGGCATTTCATTAGCAATCTCAAGGAAGAGAATTGCTAAGCAAGTTATTGCATTGTCTACAGTTTTCAACCTAATCAGTTTGGCTTAACGCAGAAGAATCCAATGCAGAAGGAGGAGCATACAGTTATTACTTTAAAACCTCCTGTAGGCTCCTGCTAATCATGGCAGACTACTGCTCATAACTTAAATTATTCATTGAGGAAGAATAAAAGTTTAATCAATAAAACCAGGGTCAAGTCACCCATACCAGAGGTTCTGAAAAAGATGCCTTGAAAGTCAGCTGTAAAATACTGTGTGTTTAGAATGAAACATTAATATCTTCTCGTGTTCTTATATTCATTAATGCTAATAAACCACAACCACACCTGACCTTTGCCTTCACAGTTTTAAAAGACTTTATGAAAATCCTCAGCATTGTTAGAGTTCTTTACCGCTACTTCAATATTTACGGTACATTCAAGAACACTTAAGGTTGCAAAGATAGCTCTTGATCTTCCTGTGGAGCTATTTGTAAAACATCAGCTACAAGAGAACAGCTTCAGAAGAGAGTAAAGCACTCATAAAGATGGTCACCACTGCTTAGTTTTTGTCTTCTGTGTCAATATGTAGGTGATACAGTGCCAAACTGCAATATGTATTGAAGCTATACCCTTTCATAATTGACAGGGCCATAGACAGGTGTTAAGTTATTCTGTGTTGCTGTAATTACAGTGCAGACCGATCACTCTCCAAGACTGCAAGAAAAGCTGGCAGTTAAAGTCACCACATACAGCAATCATAACTGCACTGACAGGCTGCTGTCAAGCAGGCAGGGCATTCTGGAGATAGATAGCAGAAATGCCAAATCTAAGACAAACATTCCCTGAATATGTAATAAATCATATTAGCTGTCTAGTGCTTCTCTTTGCTTTATTGATTGTGGTTAAAATGAACTAATTAAAATCATAATCATGATGCACTGAAACAGGAAACAAAGATGCAAGCTATGCAACATGGTTATGAAGTAGTTTTTAGCAGTCAAGCAGCAGATCAAGTCTAAGCTTCTTCACTTGCTAACAAGTTAGTGTGGAATGAGTACAGCCTGCATGAGTTTATGGAAGCGTCAAACAGCAGCATGGTTATCTGAGAGACTGTATGCAGATGCCCTATTAGTATATCCATTTAGGCTGCAGTCTCTGGGAGCTGCAACAGCTATTCTAAGATTAAGGAAGCTGATTCCCCTACTGTCCTGCCAAACCTCCACTGGCAGGGCAGAGGCAGGAGGTATGGGCATGCTCACAGCCTCTCCACCTCCCACAAACAAGGAGCCAGCATTTAGCATGGCCTATAACCAGAGACACAAGCAAGACAGTCCTCTGCAACAAGAGAAACTTGCAAGAGTCGCACAGTGCCTTGCAACAGAGGTTTTGCTACCAGTATTTGACTGACTGGATGTATCTACGTACATACAATCAAGTTAAATAAGACTTGAAAAGAATCATAAATCTTGGAAAAGACCTCTTAGATCACCTAGTCCAACCATCAACCCATCACCAACATGCCCACTAAACCATGTCCCTAAGAGCTACATCTATCCTTCACTTATAAATCTCCAGGGATGGTCACACCACCACTTCCCTGAGAGGCCTGTTCCAAAAGAAGCAGTTACACAGTCAGCTGTGTTGAAGCTTGTCCCTTCTCAACTCAAAAACTGATTAGTTTATATCTTACTGTTTTGTAACTTCATCCATCTGTCCATCCACAACAACTTGTTTACAAATGGTATTCTCCAGGGGTCGGTATTGGGGCCAATCCTGTTTAATATCTTTAGTCATAAAAATTTGTTTTGCATGAGGGAATTGAGGGCACTCTCAGTATATTTGCAGACAACACCAACATGGGGGGGAAGTGTTGATCTGCCTGAGGGTAGGAAGGCCCTACAGAGGGACCTGGACAAGTTGAATTCATGGGCTGAGACCAATGGGATGAAGTTCAACAAGACCAGGCACCAGGTCCTGCACTTGGATCATAACAACCCCAGGCAATGCTGCAGTTTTGGGGCAGAATGGCTGGAAAGCCGCATGGGGGAAAGGAATCTGGGATAGTTGGTTGACACTCTACTGAACATGAGGCAGCAATGTGCCCAACTGGTGAATGGCATTCTGGCTTACATCAGAAATGGTGTAGCCAGCAGGACCAGAGATCATCCCCCTGTACTCAGCTTAGATAAGGACACATCTCAGTTACTCTGTCCAGTTTTGGGCCCTAAGTATCAGAAAGACATTGAGGTCTTGGAGTGCATCCAAAGAAGGGCAACAAAGCTGGCAAAGGGTCTGGAGCACAAGTCCTATGAAAACCAGTTGACAGAACTGGAACTGTTCAGTCTGGAGAAGAAAAGGATAAAGGGAAACCTTATCACTCTTTACAACTACCTGAAAGAAGGTGGGGTCTGGCCTCCCAGTTAACAACATCAGGACTAGACATAATGACCTCAAGTGGCATCGGGAAAGGTTCAGATTAGCTATTAGGAAAAATTTATTCTCTAAAAGAATAGTGAGGCATTAGAACAGGCTGCCCAGAGAAGTGGTTGAGTCACCATTCCTGGAGGTGTTTAAGGAAAGGTTAGATGTAGTACTTAGGGACACAGTTTAGTAGGCAATATTGGTGATAGGTGGACAGTTGGACTGGATGATCTCAGAGGCCTTTTCCAACCTTAATGATTCTATGATTTAACTTTCCCATGTCACTTCATCCATAGGACAATACATAGTCAGCTAGCCAAATATATTGTGCACACTGGGAACACCATGGTAAGTTTAGATAGACATTCAGAACTCCTGAAATTACTCCTAAGAACAGCTAACCCTTTTGAACTTCTAGCACTCAGATATTTTCAGTCTCCTGACATGAATATTCAAGATGCATAAAACACAAGGATATCCCAGTGGCAGGTAGAAAAGAACAAGAGAATAACTTGAATCTGGAAACAGGTGCGATGCAGCAGCCATACAAATTTTGCATTTAATAGAATCTGTGTTTTGCTGTGAATCAGTGACTCAGTATTACATCTTCATCTGCTTTTCATGCCAATTTTACACTGACTTAACTCTATTAACTTATCCCTTACCTTTAAATAGCTTATTTCAGATTCACATTAAAGTAGATGAGACAGGAATCAGTCCTTTCTGGAGTTACGTCCTAATATATTGTTGATGCTGTCACCAACAACTTAGAATAAATAGTTTATTATTTTATTTAACATGACACTTCATTTAATCTACTAGAAGTAGAATATGAAAAATATCCGGACTAACACTCAAATTTACCAAAACGTTTCAGAAGATCAGTAATAAATTTAATCTGTGCTAAATGTACATGCAAGGGAATGGTAATATCAATGTTAATCCATTCACACAGTTTTAGTTATGCGACTGTACAAAAAATTCATGTATGCTAATTTTCCTGCAACTATAATTGCCTGCTTTTAAAAGGTCACAGAATTTAATCTCCCGTCTCTCTAACTTGATTTCATTGCATGAATGAAGGCAACAAGACTTAGTGATTTTACATTCTTGACCAAAAAACTTATCTGCCTTTGGGAAGGAAGATTCTACCTGCCATCCACACTTAAATACCCTGAAAAGATGCTGATTAGTTGAGTGATTAATGTTAATGGCCACTTATCTATGTAGTGAAGTTGGATCTAAGTAGCTACATGAAGACACCTGCATTTGAACTGCCTGGGCCCAATTTAACTATAACAATTCACAGCAGAATGGAAGATGGCTGCAAATACAGAAACAGGTATGCTATGAAATTAAGATGGTGGTAGTATTTCAAATAACTTGCCTAGGGATTAGGTGTGAACTTCAGAGGTTTAATTCTGAGTCTAAAAGGAGTACAAGTAATCCTACCTGAATGGAGTACAGAAAGTAGCCAAAAATCTTCATGGAAGAATGCCTTTGCTGTGCTTTCTATTCACTCCTGATCACAGCCTTCCTGGAATACAGCAGGCTCTTGACTCCATCTTCACCCTTAATCTCTTTCTCCTCAAGTCTTCATAGTGCAGCATGTTTATGTGGCCCACACTATAAGCTAGACTGCCTTCATGTGTCAGAAGGAGAATAAAGGAGTTTCCTGTGTAAATCTGATTTATCTCCGGGAATGCAAGTACTGGCGGTAATCTTCATGTCTCTATGGTGGTTGGTGATAGTCCAACTGACATAAGGACAATGTGTGGCAAAGGTAATGAGGTTAATTTACTCCAAGAAAAATGAGTCAATGAGATAAACATGGTTTTATCTGTATTGCAGTTTGCTCATTTAGTATCAAGATCATAAAATGAACTGTTCTGCATGTGATAGGAAACACCTCCCTAGAAATACTCCTCGTGATTTTATGTCATAGCTAGACATTTAACACAAAAATCTATTCAGTGTGTATACCTTATTAGACACACAGTTAATTTAATTAACAAAGATCTACACTTCAACCTTCATCTATAGTATGGTATGGTGACTGCAGAAAACTAGGAAGAATTAAGAAATTATAAAAAATAAAATATCGATATGCGTGTCTAGAATTTAAAAGGTATATTTTTCACTTGTATGCTTTCCTATTGTAATTGTAGTCTTTGTATTAGATAAGAGATTTGCAGATTGCAAAGCTGAGGTCAGTGAAGCTACTTTCACCTATCAAATAGGTCAAGATAAACATGAAGACAGCACTCCATAAGCAATTAAAATAAAATGTAAACCTAGAAACTGAGTTGTGGTTCACTGGTTCCCCCCCAGCCCCAACATAAGAAATTCGATAGGCAAGCATTCAACTAACTGATTTCAATGAGCAGATCAACTCCTGTGAAAACAAAACAAAACCTTGACAAGTCCAAAACCTTCCAATCTATTTAGGGAATAAATTGATCAAAATATGTAAGACACTTTATGTAATGTAATGAAAATAAATTGTGTTTTATTTTTTTAAGTTACATTATTTCATATAAGTGGAAAGCTGAGAAACGTGCTTTCTTCTTTCCTTCCCTCTCTTTGCTTCATACGGGCATAACCTTTTCTGGTAGTAATGGGAATGGCAACATTATGTGTTTCTAATAAAAGAATGAATCTTTTTCAGATTCAGATTTCACCAGCTGCTGAGCAATTCTAGAAAGTTTCATTTCAGATTGTGTGTGCATTATTGAACACAATCTGTAGCCTTTTTTGCATAAGTGTCCTTTAAACAGAATGAAATTGCATTTTCAAAGAGACATCAGGAAGATTTCTTCCATCTCTTAAGGTGTCTCCAGTTGGTTATTGAAGTGGACTAGAACAGTGCTATTGCAGTCTCATTAAACTCAGTATGTTCTATTGTAATGCTTTGTTTTGCTCAGCAACTTTACTTTTAAGCTTTATTTGTTAAATTGAAATGATATAATTCCCCATTTATTACTTACGGTTAGGAGGACAATACCACTTCAAAGACTGAATGCTACAAGAGGCATAATTATGCCAAAACCAAACAAAAGAAAACAACCACCACAAGAAAAAAACAATCCAAACACACAAGTATCAGCAAAAAAAATCCCATATACCCAAGAATAACTTGAAAGTGCAAGTAATACACAAGTTAACTGTTTTTTTTGTTGTTTTTTTTTTTTTTAAACAAAGTTCTCTGGAGATTTTTTTCTTGTGTAGAAGCAAAGATGTCAGAAATCAAAGGCAAATTGATAGAGATGTACAACCAAAAATACTATTTTCAATTCCTGTTGAACTTTATTTCCATTTGTTGCATTATAAACCTAGTGCCTAATTCTTTGTTTTTATTTTGGAGTGTGTTAAGTGTTGATATTTATAAGTTGGAGGGTGAATGGATTTCCTTCCAATTCAGTCAGCTATCTTCTCTTGCCCTTTCCACTCTTATTTCTTCCTTCCACTTCTCTGATGGACAAAAATATCCTTGTCCCTAACTCAAATTCCTGCCTCCCTATAAAAATACACGTAATGGGAAAATTTTGGATGCATACAATCCAAACCACTGTAGTGGCAAATAGTTGGTCTAGAGTATTTCAGCTGTTCCATAACACACGTTAGCGATTATTAATATCTTTTATTTGCTTTCTAATTGTTCTAATTGTTGTTTTTATTGGTGGCATTGGTTTGGTTTTCTTACGCTTTAATGAAGGGCCATCTCCTATCAGATCTGAACTATACTACTCGTGACTACCAAGCAGCACTCCCTCCTTCCCCAAAAGATGGCACAGCAAGTAAAAAAAAAAAAAAACCTCTACTTTCCTAGTTTATTCTGATTATCTGAATACAATATGATGAAGTATGACTTTTCCTATAATCTTACAAAACATAATCATTCCACACTTCTTGAGAGTGAAGAGAAACGTTAGCTTGCTGCAAGTGATAATATCTGGCATTTTCATTCAGCCATGACAAGGTTGCATGAGCAGAAACATTCGTTCTGAAAGAAGCAAGGTGTTAGAAATACTATATTGCAATATGTCCATAAACAATGTAGCATAAAATGAGTTACTATGGTGACTATTGGAATGGCAGACTTTTTTTCCACTAAATAAAAAAATATCAGAGCATGATCAGCTAAACATGACTACCAACCCTGACTACTCCAGGTTTTGTTCCTTTCTCACAAATGCCATTAGGACAGAGAACTTTTGACTCAGCAGGTTTTTCTTAAGTCACTTATTCTATAGCGTGTAAACAAGTAATATTTACCAAAGAAAGCTGGGCTTAGGAATCACAAAAGCAGTTCCTCTACTTGGAAAAAGCTCCAGTTGGGCAAACTTTGCTGAATAAAACACTTCCTCAGGAACAGGTCTTGCAGTATATTCAGAGTACTTCTGTAAAATCAACAGATAAGCTACTAAGAAAAGCAAGATAGTTCCTATTGGTTGAGGAAGCAGCAATGTGAATTTCTTAAAAATAGCGCAAAATAGAAAGAGTCACATATCCCACTGCCTCAGCTAAGGAAGAAAGCAAAGATTTGTTCTGAGCTTAGAGAAAAGACAATAGAAAAATGTAAAAATAATTTCCATTTCCTCATTACGTGGTCATGTTTTGATATTGTCTGGATAGAGACCACTTCTTTTTAAAGATCAGCTGTGGCAGGGAAGGAAATATACTAAAATAACTTGTAAAAAATGAATACTATTCAAAAACTGAAATATTCTAAAATAGCCAACCGTGCTTAAAACCTTCTCTTAGAACACCAATTCACTAAGGTTGCTTTTGTTACATGGTGCCACAAAAATTAGACATTTTGGAAGCTACTTGCAAGGGGTAGAGAGAATGTGGCGACAAGGAAGTAGTACAGTAAGGAAACCAAGAAAGAAGTGAAGACAGTAAATAGTAACCAGTATATGCTTGAATGTATTCACATATAGGAGATACGCATATAGGTATAACTGGTACACATAAAATGAGATTAGAGACAAGCAAACAACCCACACCTCTCAGCAAATATTTTCTTGTTTTAGTCTTTAGCAATTTTATGAAACAAACAAACAAAAAAACCCACTACATTCAAAAGCAGAATGAACAAAAGTAATTAACAGCTCTAGCTGTTTTAATGCTTTTAGTTTCATCTTTAAGATGATCATCCAAATATTTAAAATATCTTTCTCTTCAGCTTATGAGTTTCCATACATTCTTGGTTCTTCTGATCTATCTTTTTAAAAATAAATAGTTAAAGGGCCTGAATATGTTCAAAGCCTAAGATGATTTTTGCAGCAGATTTTTTGAGCTGTTTCTCACTCGTCTGCAAGTGCCCCAGAGCACAGGTCCAGAAGTCACAGTCATTTGATGCATTAATACTTTTTTCAAAGCAAAATTGACCAGGACTCATACACATGAAAATGATCATTCACAGCTCTACAATCTGCAGCCTTGATGGCTTAGGACATAAGTGGAATGTCAAGTCACCCCTCAGAACAATGCAGAATTTCATCTCCACAAGATCTGAAATATTTCTGCACTTGATACTGATCAGTGAAACAGCTTACATTATCTTGTACAGATATACAAGACATTTTTCTGATATTTTAATTGATATGCACAATGGAGGGCAGTTATTCCTGTGATTTTTTAAGAGAATTATCAGAGAATGTGATGCCTCATTTGCTGGATAATAAATGTTCCATCTTAGTAATAACTGCAGGGAAGAGTATGTTTCTGAAATACTTTTATAGCTGGAGAAATGGATTAGAGAGATTACCATTTCATCAAAGTGGTAGAACAGTTGAGAGGAAATACGGAAGGAAATTTTTGTATAATTTCTGTAGAGTTGCTATTTGTCAGACCCCACTGGCATCAATCAAACCATATCTTTTCCTCTGATGCAATTACATCAAAAAATGTGATGTTTCTCTTTAATATGCATGTTTTAGAATCAGAAGAGACACAGTATAGAAAGAAGTTGATATTCTTTTTAATTTACTATCATCTTGATAAGGAAGGTGTATACGATACTGTAATTTCAATATCAGTTTATAAGAAAGTAGTGGGTGATTTCTTTATCTTCACTAAACTTTCTATAGCAGATTTTTAAGCTAATGGTTCAAGGTACATGGTCCTGTATATAAATAGGAACATGTCGATTCTCAGACATGAAATTCACATACAGAAGACTTGAGTAGTCTTGACAACCTTGAAGAATAATGGTGATTAAACATGCTTGGACTGCATTCAGTTAACAGCAATGTTAATGGATTTTAGAGAAGGCACTCCTACTGACCCACACAATCCTGTCATGAAGTCACTAAAAGAAGAAAGATCTAGAACAGGAAGGTATAGAAGCCAGATCACGAGGTATTTTGATAGCTATGTTTCCTTACATGTTTTGCTTCTCCTTTAACACCCCCCACCCCCACCAAGTTTCAAACAGAGAACTTTGTTTTCTTTAGAAATTCATACCCAAAAAGCATAGCTAGTTGTAGGATGATTACCATATGTTCTCAAAATGAGATTTGAGAAACATCCAGAAGTTTAAACTAGAGGAATTGTTACCTACTGCTAGTATCACTGCGTCTATTAGGACAATATGTTTGTACTTAGGATATAGCTTACGTATAGATGAGAAGATTAGCATATGAGAGTGAAAATCTGAAAAAATAACACAAATTTAAATACATCACCTCTTCACTAAAAATTCTAAAAATCATCACATAGAGCAGCTTACATCAATAATCGTAGTTCTCACATGTATTTTGGATTGTCTATGCAAAAATGCATACGTACAACTGAAAACAGGACTTAAATAAACTAAGACTGCAGTTCCCTTGCAGTTGTCCCAATAATAAAAATGATTTTAAAAATTACGGCATAGAAGCACAATCACTTCTAAATTGTATTTGTCAGAATTTTCTATAACGTGTCATAGGTCTTTAATTTCCCATTAAAAGGCCACAACACGTTTGTGTTTTGTTTAGTTCTTCTGCCTAATTTAGAAGTATTACCTAGCAATTATTGTATGCAGATTATATCATAGCAGCAACTCTCTGCAGTGAATTCCATGTTCTTCTGCTGATGTGTTTGCTAGCATGTCTATAATTAAGCAGTTGCTCTCTCCCCACTCTCCTGAGGTATCTAGGTGTCTCTATAGACAGTGCTCATATCTGAATTGTCCCCTTACAGAGCATTTCTCACATTCTGCAGCTACAGTTTTCCATTTGTCTCCATGACTTGAAATAGAAACATGGGAGAACATAGATCAGACCAACCACAGTGGGTGAGACAGGCAACATTGTGGGATGTTCCCTGCCCCACACCGTCAGTGGGATTCCAGTGGAGCTGTCACATGTCTAACACACATAATTAACATGTATGTGTTTAAGATCAAGGATTACATCTGAGGCACAAGCAGAATACATTCTCACCCCTAATCTACGTGTGGCCTTCAATGCCAGACCTACAGTAGTTATAAAACGGGGCTAAGCCTGGAATGTGACTTGGTTTTGCCTACAGATGAAGTCAATCAAAGGTTTAATTTAGTTAAAGGTGAACTGAACCAAATTTAGATGAAAAACAATGAAGTTCACACCAATGTCTCTGATCTCCACTCCGTGTTTACATAGAGATGCCAGAGATCAAACTGCTCAAACTTTCAGAAGGCCTTTTTTGTATTTTATAATTGTATGCTTTCACTTCCACCAACTGGTCTGAATAAGCTCATATTTTGGATCCCCATTTCTTCAAAAGTGCAGAAGCATTCTGCACTGCAGTTGCAACATCATTACACCGGGTCGCCTGAGCTCTCAACAGCCAAGGAGCACAGCTGGGCACTCTTAGCACATTGGAATGCAGCTCCCGTCAATGAAATTCTCTGCCATCCCTGTTAAAGCTCAAGCTATTTTTCCAGACAATAGAAAAATTCCCTCGGGACAGTGGCCATGCAAATCCTGCCGGCCCTTCCCCTGGCTCCCTCCACCATAAGCAGGAGCTGCCTGCCTCATGATCAGCATAACAGTACCTAACTACCAGGGTAGATTCAAGCACTAATCTCATTTTCCACCATGAAACCTATGAAACATGACTGCAGTGCAGAAAGAAATATTTACTCTTGCTACATATCATTTAGTCTATCAGTGGTCCACTGAGGCATGCAAACATTTTTGAATTCTTTGCCAAGACAGCAAAAATGCAATAAATATAACACTGTCAACAGCCTGCATGCTTGAAAAAAGAAAAAGGAACAAAGCTTGAAGTTTTATAATGCATTTCCTGGAAAAAACACTCTATTAAGAGAGACTGACAGCATAAATTCCAATGGCCAGCAGCTGCCTGTTGGGAGACCTCTCGTCTACTCCAGAGCACCCTCTTGGCAGAATACGACACAGAGAAGGGACTTGACTGTCAAGGAGGCAGAAATTCCATCTTCCTAGTGCAAAGTCATTGTATGCCATGGAAAACATTTCACTTTTCCCTGTGTGAAACTTCTGTTCTTCAGTGGGATATTTGTAGGCATCACACTATTCAGCAGAGTTGCTCACTCCTTAAAGTGTTACTTCTAAGGCTTAGTCTATCCTTCAGAACCTGATAAGACAGCAGCTGTCTCTGTAAGATAAGGTCTTGTTGAATTACTTTATTTTTAATCAAGAGCCACATTTTGGTAAAATCTGCTTCTCCAAATTTGCCTATCAGAAGATTATAGCATGCTTTTGCTAAGGAAACATTGAGTGCCACAGACCGCAAGGCTGAAATTACTTGGTTACTGGCAGAACCAGTATGAGCATTCATTTATTCCTGTCTTTCTCCCTCAGTGGTGTTGATTCAACTATACATATGGCAGAATTTCAATCATAGGAGTTGATTTTCTTAAAAATAATCAAAATAATTTTTCTATTACATTATCTCCTAAAGCCAGATAGCTTCAAGATTTAGAATTTAAAGCATCTGAAATGATTCTACATTCTCAAAGAAACAGGAAACATTTACTTAAATTCGACTTACTGTCAACAGTGTAGCAATACATGTAAACGTGGCCTCTTCTGAAATCCTTTATTTCCAAGACTTTGCTTTCTCTGTATGAACAGATTTCCAAGTTCTCATTAAAGTTATAGACTCCACTCCTTTAATTACAGACTTAGTGGCATGCTTTATGGGACGACTCATAATGAAGCCATGACTTGTTCAGTTTATGTTGAATGATAGAAAAAGTAAAATGTGAACTGAAAAGTCCTCTATTACTGTCTGTAATTACCTGGAAGTTTACCGTATTTTTATGGCTAGCAACCGTTCATCAAGGACTGAACACCAGCTGACAGAAAAATAAGAAAGCAGCATTGCACTAAGGGATTATCAGGACCTCAGCCTCTATCAGAAACTATGAATAGGATTTAAAGGATTATTTAAACAAAATAACGATGGTGGCAAAAAGGTTTAACCAGCTTTCTATAAGGAAAGGTAGAATAAACTGTCCAGAAATACAGAAATATCACACACGAGCCCAAGGGCTGAAACACAGAGCACTGCCACCTGCTAGAAAAGATGTACTCAGGAGGATCTCTAGGGAAGGATAGCTAAAATGTTCCAATCTTGGTTTTGTGCACAAATAAAACACCTTAATTATCTGTTGAGACCGTTTTAATAATGTGGTGACTGACTAATCTCTTGCTGCACAGAACTAACAAATGGTTAACCACCTGCTTCTCTCTTCTAGGGCATATCAGGTCATGGACATAACACCATAAAATTATGTGTGAAGAACAGGCTGACCTTGTTACATGATCAAATGTGTGGACTTTTTTCTTGAAAAGAGATCATAATGCACAGCTTCTTCCTCTGTACAGCCAGGGAGGCATGTGTTGTTGTGAAACTGAATATTCCCTGGAGTGTCAAGAGGCTGAGGAAAAGGTAAAGATCTTGGTATTAGGGCAGCTCAAATAGAAGTTCACAAAATAACAAGAAGAATATCTGAAATATCATCAGAAAACAAACCATCTCCTCCACACAAAAAATATAAAATTTGCAATCCTCAATATCAGAGCACTGATGAACACACCACGAATTCAAGCATTTTTTCTGATATGCTTTTCTTTATGCATTAAGAACCAAACAGTTGTCTGTACTTCCATCCATCTGGATGGTTGCACAACATAATGTGACCCTAAAATACTGTACTAAAAAGAGCAAACCGACATGCACAACTAAAAACAGCACTCTGGCAGAAATCCATGCTTTAAAAAAAAAATATATATATATATATATATATAAATATATAAATAAAATGCAGCCAATACCAAAACATTCTTCACACCAATTAATGTACTAAACTAGACACATGGCTAGTTATTACAGGTGCCTTTGTTGTGCCAGCTAATCACACTGTGACCCCAACACCCTTTGATTCTGTTACAGGTGGTTCAAAGCCTATCAGCATGTTTCCCATCTGACTGATGATGACAGAATTAAATCACTCCCAACATGCTTAGAACAGAGTCATTCTTCTGATTTCACCTTTTGGCAGCCCAAACAGTACCTTTCTCATCTTCCCCAGGGAAATCTTCAGATCGCAATTGCCCTTTATGTTTCTTTCCTATTCCTTTTCTCCCTGCCAGAGTTTAATGATAAGATTGCTGAAAGACAGTAACACTGCAGGACTTTTGCAGAATTAAAATCTAGGCTCTTGAAAGGGAACAGTGCATGCAGGCAGATTTCCTGGCTCTCATTCCACAGCAAAGTTAGAGAGCCACTAACATTATGGAAATATGAAACAATACAGTTGAAAGGTCTTGTCCAATTACCAAAACTGAGTAGATTAAAAAAATGAAATATTCCTTCTTTTCCCACATGTAACTAGCCATGTTTTACAATACAAGATCCAAACACCTTGCACAGAATCTCAAACTATTAAAATAGTAATGAAAGACTCCTGAAGAAAATCTTCCTTTTTTCTTTTGGGAAATAAAATTCCAGGACCATTTTCATTTCCCCCCAAAATAATACGAGAATGACAAAGCAAAAGTATACTGTTAGTGTGCAATATATCAGACTGACGCACTACCGGAGGATCTATGCCACTCCCCATATCTGCAATATCTTAACACTTGCCATCTAAAAGTGATAATTATGTGAAACTTAAACTAGGCTGCATGAACAAATTTTCTTCTACTAAAATCTATTAAGTCCAACTGCAAAATGAACAGAGTAACAGGAAAACTTCTTGCCAGCCTATAACATTCATTCTTCATAGTCACTTAAGTATCTCCCCATGTCAAAAGAAGCACACAAAGAAAATACGAAATTCCAAAACAATAAAATAACGTTTTCTTGCTACAAACAAGTACTGCAAGTTACGAGATAAATAAGAACATTCCCAGCTAGTAAACAATAGCTTATGCACCTTCCAATTGTATCACCTTTTACCATGCAGAATGACAATCCTATTAAGAGATGTATCACTGCAAAAATTGCATAGCCTTAACTCAAACTTTGAATGACAAAAGATTCTGTATGAGTACAACTCATCCCTCCAAATTGACTTCAAGATATGCATTTATTATATTTTACCTATGATTCCTCCTTTTGCTTTTAAAAGATTGGAACTCTAACACTAAAACGAAATAAGTTCACTGTGAATTGAAAATACTTGTTTTCCACAGTTATTTGCATAATACAAGGCACTTCACATATCATTATGCTTTCCAATTTATTATAACCATAAAAAAAACTTGAGTCTCACAGACTTTTAGGAATTTTTAATGCTGATTGAAAGATGGTGAAAAGACAAAAATGAAAATACAGATTTTATCAGGTGATGCTTAATTGGAGGTGCAGCCACAAAGCCAAAAGAAAGCATGAATAGCAGATATTTTGATTTACTGACCACCACTCTTGTCAAATGCTGGGAATTTATTGCACCCACGGGAGATCTCGTCAGTTTCATGGAGTTACCCTACAGAACGGTTTGCAGATGCTGTTCACTTGAACAGCTGTTTCCATCAGCACTTCAGTCTTCTCTGGAACTGAATGATTAATTCCATTCTAACTAAGGCTGTTATCTTTTCAAAAGCATTTCCTGTTCTCTGATGCACACAGCCCAAGAGTTGGCTTCAAAACAGTTTTGTTTTTTTTAATTACTGTCCAAAGACACCAACACAAAATTGGCATGCTTCTTTGTTCGGTTCTATGTTTTTTCTTTCATTAGATGAATTAGAAGAAAGCCCTTTTTGATAGTTTTCCAATTTTTCAATGTTCTATTTGTTTTCTCTTTGCTCTGCAGAATCTTAAAGGACAATTAATGCCCTTGCAGATTTTCCAGGTATTCCTGTTTCACCCCAGAAACAGGAGGAACTTGATTTCTTATCAGTTTCAGAGACTATACTATCTTCCACAGAAATGTCAAATTTATGATCAAATACATTTTCTTCCAAAGTCAAAATTTCATAATTATACAAGGTGCTTTCTGGAATCATTGAAACTTAATAACATAAGGTCTAAAGGACAACTTTGATAGCAGAACTGGTCTGTTCGCTGTCTACATTAATGTAAATCAAGAGAAAACCCAAATTTAAGTACCCCATGGTTATCAATAACATAACTACCAACAGTTTTCAATAAGCAACAAACATCAGAGAAGTCTCCACAGCACCCTGTTTGCTACGCGCCAAATAGCTACACGCTTACAGCCACATAGGCATGGCTGTTGTGCAGGCTCTCAAACTAGTTCAGAGGGAAAAGCGCTTCAGCCACGGGCTACTCATGCCCTAAGGTTTCATTTTCTTCTTCCTTTGGGATTCAGACTGTTGGTAGTTTTAATGCATCTGACCCAAAGCTATTCTATATTTAGAGTAGGCTTTCTCTATATTTACATCCCAATGTCCATTTAGCTAACTCCATAGCTACATTATAGTTTTACTTTTTAAGTGAGCTCTTCTGAAATCAACATTTATTTTACTGACAGGCAGCAAACGCCATCTCAGCTCCATCTCTGCTAAGCAGGGCCATCCTCTTAGGGTGGTCCTTCTATAGAGTGCCTACACAGTACTCCCCTAGCTCACCTTACTTCAGCAAGAATACACACACATTCCAAATTGTAATGCCAGTTCAGCCCTTTCCTTGGTAACGCACTTCAGTTTCAGAAGTGATCACGGGTATCTCCAGTCTTCAGACCTGTCCTTACTGTTTCTCTCAAGAAGCCTGCTGGAACACATTCACACACACCTTCTACCCTAAAATAATCATGCTTTCCCACAGCTCCCACAGCCTGCATCCAGTCATCTTCATTATCACAAGAATTCCTTGGATCCTTTCCTTCATCTTCAGTTGTCAGCTTCCTTAATCTTGCAAAGAGCAGGTCACACCAAACTCCTTCTAAAAAGCCAGAGTAATTCCCTTGTTCACACTTCCCACTCCAATTCCTAGAGGACTGTACCGCTAGTCAGCTCTGATTGTCTGTTTACTGTGATCTGAAGAGGGAAGAGCTTTGTTTGAGAAGCAAAAATTCTGTTTCTCAATAAGAATACAGGCAATGGTAACACACACTCAAATATACAAATCTCTAATAAATGGAATCTTCCTTCCTCACTATTAGTAGACTGACAGATCTCAGAATAATTGATTAATAATTTTGTCAGTAAAGGAGAGTATCTTGTTCTTTCTGCTTTCCCCAGTATTGGTTAAAGAACTTGAATCCCACAGTCATCTTTTGTTTCTTTAAAGCACGCAGAAACTCTACCTTAAAGAAAGTAACCCAGAGGAACCATTTAGTTAGGCATTAAATATAGCATATTTCCTATCTTGTCAGACATAGCATACTCCTTAACGAAAGTACCACTAACAAATTATAAGCCATAGAAAGGTTTTACTATATTCTGAATATGCATACCACTAGTTGTATGGCAGGTCACTCAAATGAAACTCAAAAATGAGTAATAATTCTAAATAGTAAACAGAGTAACACATGTTGACTACAAAAAAAAGACTGAGAACATGTTATGTAGCTAAACATTCTCTAGAGAAAATAATAGGAAGAATAATAGGAAGAACGCAAAATTGATGGCTTTCTTCTGCAAAACAGGAAGGTAACAGCCATCTCAACCCTAAAGAAATCCAACCTGCATTTGTATGCGATTTCCTCACTTCTCCAAGGCTGTGACGATACAGTGTAAATATTCTACATGTTTATGTCATCATCTGAGATGAGGTGAGATTTAGAAGTTTCACTACTTGTTGATTACAAGTCTCGAAGTACCCTAGCACAGTAAGCGGTACAAAGCTGTATTTCAAGAACTGCTGTTTTGGCTTGCTCGTGTTCTTGAACGGGCTGGACTAGAAGACACTGAAAATGTGAAGGGGTGGGTGATGATGAGGAAGATTTCTCAATGCTTCTCGAATACTTTTTTGCTTTGATAAAGCTATACGTTCACACTTTGATGGACAGATTCCTAAGCATTTGGCACATACAATTCTTGCCAGATTCTTGTTACAGCTCAGTATTCCATTGTTCGTATTTATGGAATTTACAAACAGATTTTCAGATTTCAGAGTAGTTTATGTGTTAGTTCATCAGTTAAAGCTGTTCGAAATTCTGATGCAAACAAGCAAATTGTGAATGAAAAGTTTGATTTGTGTTGTTAGAAAAACAGTGGGGAGAGGGAAGCTGCAAGTTAAACATTTTTTATTCCCTGGCTGTTCACTGAAATTTAATTTTAGCTGAAAGTTTCAGATCAGATTCATTATTGTTAGTGGGGAAAGACATAACTATTCTCCTTAGTTTCAAGCCTATTTCTTGGAGATAAGTTCTAATGGGACTGCTGATTCAACACTCATCTCATTCATTTTACTTTATTCTGAAATCAGATATCCACTTTTGGAATGGCACACTTCATTTGGCATTATTAAGCAATTGAGCAGACAACAGTGATGATTTATTTCATGGCATAATAGGTAATAAAATAATATAAATAGAGAAATACACTTTAAATTATCAGTTGTGGAGTACTTCATGAAACGCAGTAAAGCTCAGATAAGTACACTGAAGAGTTTGAAAAACATCCACTTAAGATCAGTGATATTTAAAGGGAATGTACCCTGAAAGTAATGCCTCCTATTTATTTCCATGGAAACTACGACAGAGAACACAGTAACACTATTTGATAGAGCAAATTCTCTGCTACAAGACACTACTTTTCAACACAGTCACCACCATTAGCTGTGCATTTTTGCCAACCAAGAACATGCCATGCTTGTACAAATCTGCACCAGTGGAAGTGATCCACTATCACTGCTGCCACTGCTAAAATGCACCACCCACCACTTCACTCTGCTCACATCTGCAAGTTTTGAAACAGCAATCTGAATCCCAAAGAAAGAAGAAAACGAAACCTTAGTGCTCACATCTGTCAGTAAATGTAAATAAGCGTCATTTTTTCCTGCATGGAGGAATCCAATGACACCTTTGCTTCATACACACTTCCATGTCTGACACCTTTATGTAAGACTGCCCCTCTGCTGCCACCTGTCACATGGCAACAAAATATAATAGAATAATGGCAGGAAGATTCAACTTCTCCTGCCACACCAACATCTGCCTCCGATTTTGTGGGCCAACATGATAAAAGGGGAGGCATTACTTCTGGAGCAGCCCTCAAAAGAACAGAATACATTCCTGAAGTAATGATATTAATTGATTTTCATTACACCATAAATGAACTTAGCCTCTCTTATTTTTAACTGAACCTCTTAAAAAAAAAATCTATTTTCATTCATTACTTGGTTAATAAGTATTAAAATCATTCTATGACATCCTCTTACTACATGAAGTCAAATAAAGGTTCTGGTGGGATTTTATAGATTCCATTACATGCAAAGGAAACCCTTAAACTCTAGAAATATATCAATTGTTAAACTTGCAAATGGTCTGATTTAAATTGGAAAAAGTGATCTAAGGCATGCTTCTGAATTTAGCAAAGCCAGTGCCAAAATTCAATATTTTCCTCAATAAAAGAACAAGAATAAAACAAAAGACTTTTATTTTATTATTTTTATTTTTAAAAACCACAGGTGATCTAAATTTATGTCTAACAAGCGGAACTGAAAGGATCTGACAGAAAGAATATTCTGCCAAATGGCCTGTCTGAAAATATTACTTAAACTTCTTACAGTGTACTCCCTTTTCCGATGGTCACCTATGGCTGCGAAACTCTTTTCCATTGCATGGTATATTTTCCTAGTACTATTCATACAAAAGCAAGAGAAAAAAGGGCTGGACACTTCTCTTATGTTTTTGATTAGTTCACTAAATATTACATTTGTTTGGACATTTTACTTCAACAGCACAAGTAGGGATTAACTCTGAAAATGAATGTCAAGGTATTTGCCATACATCTATCATTAGATGGGTCCAACATTGGATATATTAAACTCTCTTGTTGTATACTCTACCGTTACTTCTGAGTCTACTGACTGCTGAAGTACATTATTACAAATGACAGCCCCTATTTAGGCAGATATCTCAGCAGAATCCATAATCTGATAACCTTATCCCAACTCCAGACCCTCACCAAAACCTTCAGTGTACTTAGCATGTAAGTGTAAACCACACAATTTACCCTGACCCCCTGGGTGAAGCTTTTGTTTGCCACCCTAAGGCCTAGTGCACCAATTAGATTTACAAAACAAGATGTAGGATTACTGAAAGTCACACATGCTTCTGCCAGACTTTTTTTGCACATAGGTGAATTTCACCTGTCTTTCATGTTTTTTCCCCTCATTCTTGATCTTAGCTATAGCCTGTCTAGCCTACTTATATCTCAGCTTGTATCCAACCAGCATATTCAAAAAGCTGCTGCTAAAATTATCCCTTTCATGCTGCTCAGACCCTGCCAGACAATCATATTCAAATCAAACCCTTCATCCTCTGCTTCAAGTTCACAGTTCTTCTTTTAAATCCAAGGCCCAGAAAAACACAACACATACGTACATCTTTGCATTCAATTTGCTCTATTCATTTTAAAACTTCTCTTCTTCCTGTTACGTTCTCCTCCCTTTCATGTCTATTTTATTTTCTATTCTGCTCCTTGCTGTCTGCAAATAAAACTCATCAGCTCCTTAATTCAGGTCTTTCTGTAAAACACCCTCATTTCAAGGTCTGGAGGTGAGGTAGAGGGGGGGGGGGGGGGGTTTATCCACCACCTCTGTTTGAGACTACAACAAAATCCAGAGAGTGAGTCACAGTCACATTGTCTCACAGACTTCATTACACTTCTAAACATCTTAACTCCATAAAAGAGACTCTTACAATCAATCTGGGTAACAGCTACTTAGACACTCAAACTCTAAGTCATCTTCAAATAAAAAATTGAGAAAACCCAAGCAACTTCAAACTAAGATGGTTCTCAAGCTATTAATTTTCCAAAACACTGTAAATCTTTTGCAAACCTGTACTGTGATTGAAGAAAAGTGGCTCTTTGTCCTATAATGTATGTTCTTTGTATTATTTTCATTTCTAATTGACTGAAAGAGCTCCTGACTCTGGCAATCCAAAGAGAGAGCCTCTAAGAAGTGAAAGAGCAGTTCCAGTCTTGGGTCTAATTTTGTAATGCTCTGATTTCATCTCCTATATCCCTAAATTCAATTAGCTTGCATCTATTTTCATTTAATCTGTTTAATCTCGCAGCACTCAGCTGAGACTGGCACAAGGCACCACTGTCATTACCCTGCAACTGCCACTTGTTCACTCATGCATTTCAATGCCAAGGGAGTACATCCTTGTCGTTTCATAGCCATCAACAGCCCTGACATCATGATAGAGAAGGAAAAGAGAAAATGAGCAATTAAAAATATCCGTTTTATGAAACTCCCCACCTGCTAATGTTTGTTCTCAGGCACAGAGCTGTGTGTCGCTAAAGCTCCTGCTGGCAGCCTCCTAGGGTTACTGCAACAGTGCTGAGAGTGCATAGGTGGTACCCGTCATGATTTTCATGCTGAAAGCTAGGATATCTGTTCCTTCACTGTATTTCACTTTAATTATCAAGTCTCAATTATCACCCTGCCACTCATTTCTGTTTGCTTTGCTTTATTTCCTGCAAACATATCTTGGAAATAAAAAAATAGGAAAAAAAAGGGGGGCTAGGGGAAGGGGAGAATATGAGTATCAGAACCTTAGTTTATCCAGTAACATGATTTTGTGTCTGAAGAGAGATTTTCATCTTTTAATTCTTTTTCTAATTAGTTTCTGTGACCTGCATTCAGCATTTCCCACAATTTGCCTATCAATGACATAAAAAGATTATTTTTTCATGTTGCTAGAAGAGAGTCAGGGACCTCAGAGTTAAATCCAATCTCTGAAACGATGCTAAGCCTCCAATCTCATTTCCCCAACCCTTATTTCCTGCTTTCGCTCCCTGATTCCCCGTTCCACCCTGTTACACTGTTGTTCCTGAATGCCCAGGGTGAATAGTTAGCCCCAACTATGAAAAAGAATTTAATACTTAAGTAAAATTATACCATATTATTAGGTTTCTACCATAGAAGAAGAGAAAAATCTTTAAAGTTCTTAAGCTGAAATCTTTAAAGTATTAGCAAATGTTTTATCTAAGGATCAAACACCTTTTGAAGAACGATAGGTAAAGCACAGCAGAACCTCTGCTGGCTTCAGCTTGCAGAATTTCTCTTTACTTGGTGTGTCATTTTTCTGCATAGAATGAAGGCTTACAAACTCTCAAAACCACAGGCGTTAGGGCAATTTAATTCACTAAGTTCCTACAATGGGATTCAGTTTTCAGAAGTCTACAAATCCCTGGGAATTGTCCCATAATTCTTAGATTTACAGATCACAGGCCAGATGCAGTAGTTTGGAGATGGCTGTTACACACCACATACAAGTGTGTCCCTACATAAATAAACAATTTAGCTCTAAATATGAAAGAAAGGCCTCTCTCTAGCGGCACAAACCAGACCTGCCAAAGCAGGATGATGCTCCACTGGCTCCCAGTATAGCAAACCCTATCTCCCAACAAGGTGGGGATTGCACCCACGTAGCAGCGAGGCACCCTGGTTCGCTCTGTATCTACATGGTCTGTTGCCTGAACACAGTTTAAAATTTGGTCCGGAATGACTCATCCCATATAACAAAGGAAACAATGGCACTACACACTGGCAGAAATAGTGCCATTACGATAAGAAAATAACAGATAGAAGACAGAGGATGGCCCAGGGGAAGAGGTTTGGTTTAGCAGTTTTTATTCATTTTTTTGTTGTTGTTCAAGGCTCTATTTGTAGCACTGACACAAAGAAAAAATCTCATTCGGCTTCACTTCTCAGCTCAGCAGTTCTTTCCCTGGCACATGTAAAGGCTCTATTGAATGTAGATAATGAGCTCAATAACCAAAGGCACAGGCGGAAATTTCCACCTATGAAATACCTTCCTCGAACACGTTTTCAGAATCTATCTATTCGCATCTGACAGAGAACTGTAGAACTGAACCTGGAGATCCTTGGCCTGTCAGCTCCACGTGGTGCTCTGACAGAGCGCTGCAGCAAGACCGTCGCATAGCTGGCTGTGACCCGTGGGCTCAGACACACACCTTAGGCTCCTGTCTTTGCACCTCTGCACTGCAGTCCCTTCCCTGCCCATTCGCACATGCAGCAGCACATCTGCCAGCTCCTCCCACCTGCCCCATCTTTTTCCCCAGACACATGCAAGCCCAAGCACCCCTCAAGGGAAAGGGCAGGAAGCCTTTCAGGAGACAAGCGGCACAGAGAAAGAGGCTGCACCACGGGCCTACCAACAGACCCTGCACGGGGAAGTCCGGCTAGTTTTAAGGTGTCTCAGACTCCAGCCACAGGTGTTACGACAAACCAGCTTGACAGCCCAAGCTATCCGTGCAACACAGACATCTCCCCTGAGACTCAAGGTTCGTCACATGCATCATTTCCTCATCTCATCACTCCTATTCACTCAGAGCCAATTTCTGATACGATTATCATTTTTTGACATGTTTTTATATACAATTTCTTTTGCACAGCATCTTATGAGAACTCTCGCCTTTTAAATAAAAGGTACTAATCACGTTTCTTTCAACAAGTTGAACTTTTATAGTAATAAATGAAGCAAATAATTACTACCCTGTTGCCTTAGAAATACCTAAGGGTGAGTTGGGCAGCCAGAGGGAGAAAGTGGCTCTTAAAATGCGATTCATTCATCCAGGAAGGCAGCAGGAGGGCACCATTTGCAACTGTAATCTTCAGAGAAATTCTAGTCAAAGAACCATTAGCATAACAATACTTTTCATGTTCACTACCTATAGGAAATGACAACAGGGAGACTGTCCTACAGCACTACAGCGACACAGCAGAAAAGGCAGGAAATAATTGCAGAGGCCAAGCGTGAGCCTCGTTTTTTTTTCAGATCCTCCATGGGGGAATACTACAACAGAGTATTAATTTGAAGAAGTAATTACACAAAATATTCTGTTAATGCTTACTTGCAACACCACAGTAGTCCTTAGATGTTGCGATGTAGTATTGTAGATGGGAAGACGTTGTAAGGCTGGTCTGCTTTAACCAGGCAGAAGAAACAACAGCAGGACGACTAAAATGTGACAAACTGCATCAAGATGTTCCCCTTTGTCTTCTTTATCTGTGTGTGCAGATACTTCTCCGATTGTCCTTGGTTCCACAGCAATCTTTGGGACAAAAGGAGCGTTGGGAGGAAGTAAACGACCCTCGAGGACTAACAATCGACCATCAGGACGCTACACGACACCGAACATTGCCAAATAAGGCTATGTCTGTTAGGCAGGCATTGGGGGAGGAGGGTGGGGGAAAGGTTAATGACTTTGGGGAATGCAGTGAATATATGTAATACATGTAAAGATATAACCTGTGTACCACCGATCAACTGGTGGAGCGTTCTTGGAGAGTTGTCTCGATGCTAGCCCAGCACTGTCAATACAGAACGCCTCACTTAACGGTAACAAAACTTTGCTGTTATGTTTCTACTCATCGATTTTGTTAAATCAGTATAATATGAAACCATAGTCATTGTCTACAGAATTGCTTCTCAGTGACAATTAACTAAAACTAATCACTGTTTTGAAAAGCACATTTCACATTTAATTCTGTAACGGCAGCAGGACCAGCGCAGCAAGAAGAAAAAAAGAATACTCATCCATCTCCAAAGATCTCAGCTCGCAGAAAAACCACAAAGGAGGAACCTCCAGCAAAAGATCTTTCCTCAGAGGCAACCAGCCCTTAAATGAGGTCTGGCTCCCCCCCTTCCAGTCGTACAGATGAATTGCCTCCACCTGTGCTCCCAAGGCTGAGCGGGGTCTCCTCTTCCAGGTGATCAATCAGTGGTTCAGGCCATGACTCAGCAGTTCCCATACAAATCCATAACTACTTATTAGGAATAAAATAGACAATACTTTCACTTGTAAGGAAAAGTCAGCTAGCCTCAAAAGAAATAAAATCTGTAAATATAAAAGACATAAGTCTGTAATATTACCTCACCTTCCTACTGGTCTGAAAAGCAATAAATTTGCACAGAAATCATTGTACTTCCCATACTGCAGGCACAGATCAACAGAGCAGTGTCCACCATGACCTTGCAGATTTCACTTTGCTGCTCTGGCTTAGATCTTCCAGCAGGGCTGACCAATGTCTGCCTTTCGTCCACCACTTGCTCTCCTTTCACATATAATGTCCCTGGGTAGATTCCTGTGTAGCCTTTTTCTTGCTCTATGGTGAAATAGAGAATTTTGGCCAACTGGATGTATTTCCTGAAGTGTTCTTTAATCACTGCATCAAAACTAAGTGCTCACCAGAAGCTTTTCTTCAGCAGTTTACACCTTTTCCATGCTGAATGACTCAAGAAGAACATCACAGCAGGTGAAATGAGCCACGCCTCTCCAGGGAAAGCTGTGAGACCAGAACTGTATCAAGGAGACCACAGAGCAAGGACAGAGGTGGCTCCTCATGCACCCAAGGCTTGGCTTGGGCACTTGTGCAGTCCCTGCTCCCAGTACTGCTGCTCAGCCTCCCATGGTAGAGTCAGAGAGGGTGGGTAGCACCCCAATGAAGGGAACTGGTTCCATCTCCTCAAGTCCTGCCCTGATCTGGGCCTCCATGCCTAAGATCTTCCAGCATGCGCACAAGACAGGGACAAACAAAAGATACAAATTTTGATTTCATTCATAAATTAGGCCAATAGTTTTCATCCCACATTGTCAGACTGCTTCCCACTATCCATACACATAATCAGAGCATGTAGTGTACCCAGGTCTTGTTGGGCATGATAACACAATTTATGTTTGAGCTGATAAAAAGCCTGCCTGGTTCTAAACTCCCGAAATGTGCTGCACTGGTGAGAGAAGCAGAACTGGGGCACCAGAAATAGGAACCCCACAGATTGCAGTAATTGTACTACAAGCAGATGTTTTCCCAAGAAGCATCTTGAAGCATGAGGAAGCAGGAACAACACCTATCGCCACAAGTTACTGTACTTCGCAGAACTCCTACTCTATTCAACTACTGGCCCTTCACTCCTTCAGAACATCTCTCTATAGCAGAAGAGATGATCTAGTTTAATGTCTGAGACACTGATTAATCAGGAAAGAAAGCAGGAAGTAAAAGTGTTATTTGAAATTCATGGTAACTTTCTGCCCCACATTAGGTAAAATACACTAACAGCTCACTTAAATTTTGTGTTGGAAGGCCTTCTATTTAGAACCATTCCATGCTGAAGAGTTTAATTATAATTTTAAAATTCAATTAAAATTATTCATTATCAATAAGACTTATATGGGGGGAGGGGAATCACATTACTTTTATCCATTCTTCTCTATTGAACTTAGATGCACACCAACTTCCTGGGGGGTTGTAATGGGAAATTTGACATTGGGTGGGGATATGAAAGGTCTTCGCTTATGCCCTGAATCCATCCCTTGCCATCTCCCTGAATAGCACCCAGCTGCACTTATGTCACAAGCTTCCAGAAGCAACCCCCTGGACACAGAGCCCTGCACTCCAGCAAGAACCAGGCTCCTTCCATCTCCACCTCTCGGCTCAGGCATTGCCCTGCCGTTGCCCTGCACCCCTCCAGCACATCTCTGATTCACAGTGAGGTAATAAGAGAAAGAAGAATCAAACTGTCCGGAATAAGAGGATAAAGGTAATGGAGCAGAAACAAGATAGGAAAAGTGAGGAATTTTAATGCTGTTGTAACTGTCTGTTCACAGCGTTTTGACCACCTCATTGTCTCACCTAAAATTTAGACCTAAATTTACAGAGCTCCATAACCTCCTGCATTTTTCAGGATGTTCATGTTTCCTTCCCTCTAGGGAGCACTGTTTTCTTTCTGAGGAGAAAAACAATCTCACACCAGCGTGACAGAAACCTGGGAACTCAGCTCTGTCTTAGCCAAATCCCCAGCGGAGATTAGAACCAACTTTGAACCTCAAAGCCAGGGTAAATCTGAATTTGTATCCTCAGCTTATGCTGGAGCTCAGTGCAGGCAGTCAGAAATCAATGCAGTAAGGCTAAAAGCTTCAGCATACTGACTTTTTTTTATTATTATTTCTTCTCCCTTTTTCTTCCTCTGAGCAGTGCCTTTCAATAAGTACCACACCAGTGTCACACGGGGCTGCACGTATCCTGGTGAATAACCCCGAGGACCCTCATTAACCCAAGGAATTCATTTCAGATTTTGTCCATTATGCAAATGAGAGGTATAATTTGTTCTCTTTTTCCATGTAGCATTATTGATTTATGCAACTCCAGATTAGCCTCAACAACATACTTTTTAATTAGCAAAAATTGAATTTGTGGAGTTTAAAAGAAGGAAAACTGAACCACAGTTTTCAATAAATAAAAAAGCAGATATAACTGCACCTAAAGCTGCAATACAGAAATTATTAGTGACCACATAACTTCTATTTCATATAAACTAGTGAAGTAAATTGGACTGAATGAATGGCAAAGTATTTCTGTCCTAGGATTGATTGCATAAGCAAAATATACTTATTGTGATATCCTAAAAATGGATTGTTCACTACAGGTGGATTTAACAGTGGAGTTTTTAAATACCTCAAGCTGTAGCCTTTCTGAAATTCACAGTAACAGGTTCATCCAAGCAGATAAGTTTTCAGCAGCCCATTCATACAGCCCGGCCTCAGCTGTGCCACACCTGCTGCAGGGGAGAGGCAGCACAGAGGCAGGCACTGCCCAAGGCCCAACTGACCTCAGTGCATGCTGCTGGGCTCCTCAGCACTCCTCCCACTTCCTTCAGACAGAATGAACAATAAGCTGAGGAAAATGTTAAAATATAATTTACAAAATCAGTTCTCCTTGCCACTCATGAAAACGCTTGCAACAAGCCAAAAGAAAAAATAAATCAGTCCAGATGTCATTAAGCGCACTGATGGTAAACGGGCAGCACAGATGCTGCTATTTGAACGTGGTGCTTTGTCAGCAACACACAGACAATGCTGGAACCACTGCTGCTCAAACAGCAGGACATTCAGGTAGAGGAGAAGAGGAAGAAACCTGAACACATGAAGAAGTGAAGGAAGGAAGGAAGGAAGAAAGAATCCCTGAGCAAAAAATACTTGGGGGATTCATCAAGGCTGAACATCAGCAGAAAATGAGACAGGTAGTGGAGACATGGCTCCTGTGCTCGGAGCAGCTGGTTCCTTGCTGCAGGCAGGAGAGGCAGCCTTCAACACAAGGCACTGATCACATCTTCCCGTCAGGTTTTGTCCGCAAACCTTTAATGCTACTTCAGCCTTTAGGAAAATCACTCTAGTCTCTGCAGATCGTGCATTTAGTTCCACAAATGGGAAGCCTCTATGCATAGTAACTCCAGTGAGGCTATCAACACCATTACTGCAATGCATACAGTGCATTAATCCACCGGCATTCATAAATCCAGAGCGTGTACAACTTCAGTTTGCCAAAAATTCTTTCAATAGTTATAGAAATGGCAGTTGTGGGCATGGAAGTTCAACCTTTGCATTTCCTCCTCCAGATTCCAATTATCTTCATAACTTTATTATTTCAGATGGGACTTCAAACTCATTCATAACCTCTTTTATCTCATCACATGCTTCAGTAAAAGTGGGTGGCTTCCTTTTCAAGTGTGTAGACTGATATGGGTACCACGCTCTGCAACTGGTTTGGGAATTATTATATACTCAAAGAGAGGAACAGTTGCCATCAGCAAGCCTGTATGTCTGACCAGAAATGAAAAGTCTACAAAAGACTGGCTCCTACTTTGCTTCACAACATTAAGTCAGATGTCCAAGTCTCCTCAATAACAAACAAGTTCAAATGTGTCATATTTTCCAGTGAGACAAAGTGACAGCATTCTAGATTTTCATTCCCATAATTGTTGTGAAGAGACCCTCAAAACTTGATTGCTCTCCATATTTTTAAATATTTAATTTTCGAACCCTCAACAGCAAGAATGGAAACAATTAATTTGCTAAGATCAAGTGATTATGCTTTGCATTATTAAACTCTTAAGAAAATGATACGGTTGTTTCTCATCATTGATTTATTTTAAACAATATTTTTAACTTAATCATTGTAGAAAGTGTTCAGTACTTATCTATATAGAGAATTGTCATGTGGGTATATCAAACATCTTATGAGGAAAAAGATTTTTAATTAACCCAAAGTTAAGTTAAACAGATGAAAAAGAAAAAGGAATCTAAAACCACATAAATCATTTAAGACCTCATCACATTTACTATTATGAGCTCAGCTATTCTCCACACAGTACTGCCTGCTCTGGAGTCATTCTATGCTTTTTGACAACGGCATTCCAACTGATTAGCAAATAAATATGGTTGGAGACATCCAGGTCACTTAATGCAAATTCAGCTGTTGATACAGCATTGCTCTAACAGAACATTATATAAACACCACTGTCTGTATACTTGTGCAAGTTCATTTTTTTAATGTGCTGACCAGATTCTCACCACTGAAAACCTGACTTCTCGTACTTATTCTTAACAAAAAATGTATCTCAAATGTCTAATAGATATCAAAAATCATTTAAACCGATCAAAATCAGATTAGTCTGCCTTCTTAAATACTACTTCTTTTTTCTTCACATGCAGAAGAGAGCTTTTCTAATGGGTAATTTAGGAATCTTGATGCAGCTAGGAGAGAATCGCATACTAGTGGCTTAAACAAGAACATGCAGGCACCTAACATAAAGCCATGTGAAATAAGAAATGTCTGTACTGAAACAAAAAAGAGATAGCATGCACTATCTTTGTATAGTCCCCTGAGCTTGGGTTACAGCTACATTGTAGGCTCTTTCACCCCATTTGTTTTTCTGCTTAACTCCTTGGATGACAGGGAAGGGCACTGCAATGAATACTCATGAGAATGCAGTATTTTAGTGGTAATGAAAGCGTGGTTTAAGTAAAATTTTCACAGTAAAGTAAGTAACAGAAAAGCCCAGAGGGGTCTTGAAATATCCATCCTTGGAGAAATTCAGATTTTGACTTGTGATGGCCCTAAGCAAAATCTAAGTTTAACCCGCTTTGAGGCAGGTTGGGAACGAGCCAGAGATCCTTCCACACTTAGATACACTGTGATTCTATTAACTTTGGGTGTTATAATGTAATAAAAAGACTGATTAAAGATTAGCATTTGTCTGTAGCTTTGGACAATTATATTTTAAACCAAGCAACAATACATATGCTCAGCTCACCTAACTAGGAGCACCCATTTGGCAGGGTTGGCTCCAGGTGGGAGTGCTTCACCTGCCTACAGAAATTGCCCAGTGCCAACAGGAGCTTTGCTGCGGAATCTATAGCAGATCTGCAAAGTCTGCCAGCTTTTCTCCTGCATGTTGTTTCAAGTTTCAACACATCTTCAATTTTTCACCACAAGAATATAAAAATATCACTAATTCCCTTTCCAGGCAGCTTTTAATTTGTATAGTTGTTTTTTAACTGACTGGAAGTCCGATACGTTTACCAAAGCATTTTCCATGTAATGTCAGTGGGAGTTTGCTCAACCCACCAGTTTAACAGTTCCTTTTACAGGGGGTTCACGTGTTAAGTGATTGCTGTAGGATCAGTTAGCTAATGAGTATGTCAGCCCAGAAGGGTGACTTGCAAGACACTGCTACCCAGCCATCTGGAAATTATTTGGAGAAGCAAAACAGCCTTACACGCATGCATCCCAGCCACACAGGACACAGAGATGCATGTAGAACTTGGGCTGATCTCCAGCAGTGATCTCAGAAAGCACCAGCCAGAAGGGAGGAAAAGGGCCAAATGCGTGAAGCAGTTCCCTTTGGTAGCATGCCCAGAAGTATTTTACTGACTTTTCATGCACTAAGATCTTGGCAGGTTTACAAACGGCAGACACTAAAGAACATACCATTGTGATACAACATGATAGCAAAGAGCTGAACTAATAGGATCCCAAACACTATCAGATTACTTTGGCTATCAGTTATGTCCACTGACCACAAGCTCTAAGAATGCAAACTTTAATTTCTCAAAAGGTGTATGTCATGTTAGTTTAATGATTATTATAATTAACACTGAAACCAAACTTCTCCTATAATTAATGACAGTGGTGAAGACAGTCTTAGGTGAAGACTGCTTAGCTCTTTAGCACTTTTATTATCAATGATATCAGGAATATTTCTTACCTATGTTGGAAGTATGATGCTCTCTAACATGTAAATCTCCTATTAAAAGATTGTTACTAGGGACAGCTATTCAATCACAAGAAACTGCGTGTGTTTAAAGAAGGCAGCTGAAAGTTCAGAACTAGTTATAAGGTATGTCAAACACAGTCAGTGTATTAACCAGTCACTTGTCTGACTCTCTTGAGGGCTGTGAAATATTCAGTTTTGCTGCAGAAAAGAGACGAGCAGTGCAATCTTTTTTATCTGCCTGTGCTTTCTGTCTGGGATTTAATCCTGCATATAGATACGCAATACTATTCCCAACCAAGCTATCTGTTTTGCATCACAAAATGAACCATTCCCTATTTGAAGGTGCTGTCAGTTATCTATATTTTGTTAAGCACAAAGCAATACTTGCTATTTCAAATTCCAAACTGCTGACAGTCTCTTCCTAGGGATCTGAATAAAGTGACTTGAATTATTTAGAATAGCGAGTAGATTGGATTATCTCATTGTTCCATTTCTACAATTAAAATCAAGATAAGAAATGAGCTTTCAATGAAGTAGATGCTCTTGTTTGATCCTGAGACTCAAGTAGACTCAACCTTTACTTCATTAAGAAATAAAATATGATACTCCACAATAAGAGGGGTGAAGAATAGGGTAATCTGAAAAGCATTTTAGAAGCCAGTGATGACACACTGCAAGCAGATAGTTTAGGCAGAAGACAAAACTTAGTTGAAGTGGAGTTTTATTGGTGCAGGCCTGCCAGAGAATACTTCTCTTAGGCAAGCCTGACTGAATGCTCACAACTGCTGTTTACTTAGTCCAGAATTAATATAAGTGTTTTCAGAAAGCAATTCAGTGGGCTGAGAGATAAACTGTTGTTTTGTTTTGTTTTTTTTAAATCAAGTGTTTACTCTTTTCATTCAGAAGTTAAGAGGCATAAGATATCCCCGTATTCTTCAGCATAATACTTTATCTCATGTTGCGTTTCTCATTTCCCATAATCAGTGTGGCTGATTCACAGCACTACAGCTACTCAGTATGCGCTACCAGTACAAGTAATCATGATTTTTTTCCCCTCAATCTCTGTATCTTATTCTTCAAAAGCACAATGTACTCTCCTCTTTTTCCCCCCCCTCCAGAGAAAGAAAATTGACCTGGAGCTATCTTCCCCAATAAAAAAAAAAAACAACATACAATAGAATTAATAATTCACTGTAAAGAGATTAAGAAAGCTGGAGTAAGCCCTGTCTATATGTGCTCAGAGATGCATAATAACAAAGCCTTAGGAGTACTAGAAAGAGAGGCTTTAAAGCAGTTCTGAAAATCTCATTCATTGAGATTGTTTACAATGAGCCACGTTGTAAACAAGAAAGCTGTATATAACTTGTGCTTCACGAACCTGTTAACTTACTGTACACATTTACCACTAGAGCATCCTTTTTTCTGCTATATTAGTGTCAATTATGAGGAAAGTGTGCAACATAACTGTCTGAGTATCTAGAATGTAGATTTTAGAAAAACAACAAAATACTGGGCCTAGAATCACATTTGATAGACAAATATTCACCTTCTTTTTTTATATATATATTGATACAATTTTGACATATTCAAAAGATCACATACAGCTATCCTGTGTTGGCTGAAGTCACATCTACTGGATAGCTTGACTAACTTCTTTGACTATCTTTAGACAATTATATATTAAGTCAAAACCACTTTTCCCTTATCACTTACTGTTGCTCATGGGCAGTTTTGCTTGGTGTTTCAACTAAGATCACTGGAATCACCAAGCTATACAAAAGTTGTCAGACCTTATCTTACAAAACCTGTCAGATTTGGATCTTAAAACATATCTAAAAAAATCATCTCTAAAAGCATGAAGAGCTTTATTCTGTAACCAATAATTGTATTCAGTAAGAAAGGTGATTTGAGAAGAAAATGAACTTCCTCAGAGGATAACAAGAGTGGCCTTGGAATAAACTCCCAGAACAAATAAGATCCACAGAAGACAAGCTGGTTCTCTTCTTGAAGCCACCTTTTCTAGCATGCCTATGAATAACGTATACATTCGCTAACATATACAGTGTCCTACCACAGGAAAGCATCACAGTGTTTATACAGATTGTTCATCAAGGAGAACGACAGAGAGAATGAACTATAGGCTTCAGATTAGTCACACTGCTAAGTGCTCTGCTGGGGAATACTCTGGACCATTGGTGGAAGAACGAATAGTTCGGGTACAGCACTTATGTAATAAAACAGTTTTACGATTTTTATAGCATATCTTTCCTGAATGAAGGATGAAATGCCTTGTAGACAAAATAAATAAATAAATAGGATAGACAGTGTAAGTAAATATAGTACAGTAATAGCCAAGTGAAGTAATTCTCGACCACCAGGGAGCTGAGTGGCAACGAATACCAAATTTCCTTAGCGTACCCCAATTATAGCAATAAAAATAAAGTCTGCCAGTCCAGAAGACTGCAGAGTGTCCTATGTGATTATTTCTATTACACAGGGGTGACAGTCTGGAGGCTATCCTCATGTCAACTTCGCAGCTCCACAATTCCATCTGATTTCAAAAATAATCAGTAGTGTGAATGGGAGCATTCACTCTCTAGCAGTGGTTTGTCACTTAGGCAGAGACCATGTCTGAAGAACTCCAACCAAGAGATCAGTGCCCACAGTTACTCCATGCCTTAATTACTGTGAAAGAACAGACTTACTACCAGAAACACAATTAGATTTTCACTGAGTTCTTTGCTTGAGTAAGCTTGCTTGAGTAAGAGACTGGGACTTCCACAGTATGTGCACAAATGTGAAATGTGCAGTATGCAAATATAATTTCAGTGTCTGGAGTGTTCAATCTGACTAAGTATCATATTTTAAAAAATTCAGAATTTAGTGCTCTGTGCTTTGCCACATATTAAGTAAATCTCTATTCTATTTATCCTTTATAAAAACTTAAGCTCATGCTCTTGAAAAATATAAGAGCCAAGAAAAGAAGAGACACCTAGAGGATAAAAAAAATGATTAGAGCTATGAGAATTCAGGTAGTCCTTATTCTCCCTTAGCTTTTTCAATTATGTCAGGCATGGATGGGGGTGGGGTTCAACTACTCCTACAGCAGTCCACTCTGCGTGTCAGGCAGACACAGCAAGTCATTAATACCGAGAGGAACAGAACTTATATCTACAACACATAGCCCGATACACTTGGAAAGAGTTATTTTTTCTTAATATCTAACCTTCAGTGCAATTATGCATTGCTTACAATAAAATGCCCCAACTTTATCCTCAGTGCTGCCCAAGGGTAAAAAGGCCTGGCAAGTCCACAGTCAAGTGCTGACTTAGATGTTTATTGTAAAAATTACAGTAATAATTGCAAAAAATACAAATCTAATAGCCAGGTTTTCCCCTTACCCTAATTTACTGAGTGCAGTTTCCCAGGCAACAGACTAGCCCAGAGAGTTTGTAGACCTCCAAAAGTTGTTCACTGAAAATATCAACCATTGTAAGCTGAACTTACACCAGCTGAGAAAGGCTTGCTTCTCATAGCCACCTGGCGTGTGCTGCTCAGTAATGATCTCTATATTCTTTGTAGTCTATGCTTTATACGTTCAAACCCAGCATGCTTATTAACTTTGATTTCTCAAGTCACTAGCAAATCTTACCAGTAAAAAAAAAAAAAAAAAACCATATACAAATGGGTGCACACATCTGTGTGTGCTTTTACCTCCTCCTTCCCCACCATTTTCCTAAGCACATGCTAAAAGGAAGAACCTCTCACAAACCGCAGATTTGATGTCTCTTAAGTAACTTCTGGACTGAACAGAAACATACCTGCTCCCATAAGATCAAAATCTGCTTATAACACCACTGACAGAAGAAAAAAAAGCTGACAAGGTTAGTACTTCTGGCATTCAGAATTGTCAAACTACTTTGTATTTCCTAAGCTACTAATGAGTTCCTCTAGAACCATTACATTTCATTAGGAACGATAACATCAAAAAGGGAAACATACTAATTCTGTTCATTCTGCCTTCATTGCTGCAAAGTATACCTGAGAAGAAAGTAATGTGAACTGCAAACAAGCACTCAAACAGCTCTCTCTGCTTCCAAGTTGCTATTTGTGAAGAAATTGAGATGCTAAACCACACCTAGAGGAAGGAGTTTCAGTGCTAAGTGATCGTAATAGATAAAGGTAAAGAACAATAGAAGAGCCTGCCTTTGAAAAGTATTTTTATCTCTTAGGACTGATATAAACTATGCCCCTGGAAGCTTCACAGCTATCCTAACCTGTTCATTACACTGATGGTCACACATCTGCACAGTCTTCTCAATGAGGCACTGCAAGAGTCAGCATAAGAGACTTTTGAAAGCAGTGAAACTCCCACTTGGCTATGTAGCCTGCTGCCTGTCTCCATGCTCTTCATGGATAAAAGAAAATTCACAATCTAAAGAGAATTTAACAAGATTTAAGAATTCCACTAAAGACCAAATATGGATTTATCTTGCAGATCACTTCGAGTGTAATCTCTGACATAAAACTTCTCTACAGAAAAATGTCATGGGTAGCATAAGCAAATACTCACTTTTATGTTGCAAGTCATACAAGTAAGCTCATTTATTTTGTGTTAAGCAGCACTGCCTACTTAAAAATAATGATTTATAAATACAAACACAGGGAAACACAACACGGAACAGGTCAGTCAAATATTTTTCTTCCTTGTTCAGTCTGCCATTATAAAGATAAGCAGGTTTGTCTTTACTACTATTTTTTATTTTCTGCAGATCACTTTAAATGTCACTTAAGATCTGATAGTTATACCACCATTCCAATATAAAATCATTAAGATCATTGAAGGGAGAATCTGAGGTGAAACATTGTGAATCACAAGATAAATCTGCATGGTTTCAATGAGTATGCATAGTATACATCTGAGAACTGGTTGGTTTTTTTTTGTTTGTTGTTGTTTGTTTTTTGTCTTTTTTTTTTTTTACTTTAACATTTCTTATTATGTTGTGTGAACTGAAATAGTATCCAGATAATAAAGCCAGGAAAAAAGAATTAAGGATTACAGAACTCAAAACTCTCCCTTCCTACCAGCCTATCCTCTAAGTTAAAACCAGTCACTCATACTGTGTATACTGAAGAGCTTATTTAGAATGAAAGTACTAGGGGGACATTGCCACTTTTTGAAACTGGCTGCTGTTCAACTAAGACGAAATGAAATGTGAGAGAGACTTTTAGGCAAGAAAAGGCCAAAAATTATTGTAGACACCCTTTTTACATTAAGTATTTTACTGGTATAATTTACTCCTCAAATCACTGGTTGCCAGAGAGTTAAAAGCACAAGAACAGCTCAAATCAGAAGTGTCAGCACACAAAGGTAGAGGAAGTGTGAACTTCTGCTGGGCATCCCCAGTTTCAGCTGCTTCAGAGTTTTTGTTTTCCCACTTTCTCTTTCTTGTCGCTTTCAGGTTTCCACTGCTGGGAATTACATGGAGATAAGATGAAAAATTTACCACACTATTTCTAATCAAAGCACTTGTATACATCATGTCCACCTATGTTTTCCAAAAGCCATTTTAATTTTAGGAAAACGTACCTATTTGTATTACCAGTAACTGAATTAATTTTACATTCAGGTTTTAATGTGGATTCAACTTTATTCCTGAGTAGCATTTTCTTGAAGAGAACTTTTAAAGGATTAAAAATTTGTGGAAAAACTTTCAATTCTGGTAATAGATTGCCAAGTGGCCTAAGAATATAAAGCAGTAATGAAATGAAAGGGGCAGGAATTCTACCTACAAGTGTAATTGCTTATAACAACTATTACTCTTTACAAAAGGAGGAGCTCGCAAGAAATGCTTTCCTTGAAGAAAATGGTTTAAAAAGTGTGCAGAAGACAGGGTTTGAGGAGCTAATACAGGAATGGAGAGAAGCAATCCTTAAAGGCCACTGAGATTTGAGAAAAAATTAAGAAAAAATGTTACTCAAGAAACAGTGTATGTGGTCAGAAGAGCTCTGCGTGGCCATATTCTGCTGCTAATCTGAGGACCAGGAATGTCTCAATGGGAAGCATGAAGCAAGTCCATGATATATGAGCAGCTTGACTTGCTGAGTACGTAAAAGCACTCAATACCACAAAAATCAGTCAGCCGTTTTCTTCTTTCGTTCCTTCTATCAGTGGTCACTTCATGGAAAGGAGTCTTTGTGTGAATCTGCTATTCCTTAAGGAGGAAGTTAAAATCCTTGCTAATTATGAGAGGCTCTCTTTTAAGCCCTGCTCAGATCAATGCTACATTCTTCAGGATGAGTGGTAACATTAAGATGATGCTGTACTGTTCACATCCTCTGAACAAACGCTAGCATAACAAACAGCTGTGACTGCTCAGCACTCTCAGAAGAAGTTCATAGGCACCAGTGTCCTGAGAACTTGGCAGCCAGGGAGGCAATCTGCTGCTTGTACAATGATGGCACACTGGTGACAAGGCTCACTGGCAGAGAAGGTCCCCACCGTCAAGGAAACAACAAGCAGCAGCCAAATGTATCAAAACTTACAAGCAGCAGTGGCACTTCCATGGCTCAGCATACTAACACACCATCCTGTCTGAGGCTGTTTGAGATCGTCAGAGATACCATTCTCACTTTTTTGGACAATTGACCACTCTTCTGAGGGAAAATAATACTCATGAAGTCAGCAGAGAAACAGTAGAAATAGTTTTCATGATTTCAGGATACATATACAGAAACAATAGGTGATGCCTCAGGGATAATCCTGACCTCTCCGATGCTTCATGCATGACCCTGGCCTCTGCCCTGCAACCCTCATATCGTTTCTGCTCCCTGAACAGGCAGCTCTGGAACATATCAGAACGTCAGTATTTACTGGGTAGATTAAAAATAAACAAAAAACAACTACCACCACGAAGAAAATACACTAAGAATTTCTTTGCTGATTAGACCCTATGGTCCTCTGTATTCATGTGATATGAACAATCTAGTTGACCTCTCTGACTAAATTTCTATTTCATTGTCCAGTATTAAGCCAAAGAGGATAACAAAAGCAGAGCCTAATGTTAAAGCAAGGTATATAAAGCCCATCTGGGGCATGGAAGGATGACATAGAATAGAATTGGCTCATCAATACCCTAAGAAAAAGCCTTTGTTACTCAGCTGAGGTATGTGAGGAAAGTCACTCCCAGCCAGCACGTGACAACTCCATTACAGCAATATGAATCTTAAACTGCTGTATCTTTCCCAATAAGTGCACTGCTGGGAGATTATCCAGATTCATTTTCTCTATTTTTATGGAGGGAGGAAGGGAGGGAAAGAACAAAAAGTTTACATTCAATTTCACAGCATAGAAAAGAAAGCCCTTTGATAACCTGGAGATTTTGAATAAGAAGACTCTGATCATCCATTTATAATAACCAGCATTCCTAAAGCTAAAATATGATAAAGAATTAAACTTGCTGAATGTGCAAAGGGCACTTAGCTTTCTTCATATAAACCACAATTCTAAAAGAAACGATAATCTTAATTTTGCATTTGTAGTTCATTTCCTCTCGGTTGGTTAAACTGTTCATATCACTTGTTTCTCACATTGCACTGATGATTCAAGATGCTCCTTTAAACCAGCACACCTTATCAAATGGCTCAAAAGATTCCTTCAACTCTTCTCCCAGGTTCTTTTTGCCCCTCTGCACAGCCCTGGGCTCCCTGCTCTTTGTCTCTCTCCTGAAACACTCAACCTCCAGCCCACCATAGCCTGCCCAGCTCTGCCGCTACTCCTGGCTCGCCTCACCCGCTCTGTCCCAGTTACTCATGAGACTCAGTGAGTCACTGCTGGGAAACGCAGCTCTTCTTCCAGCACACGCTGCTCCTAAAACAACGACCTGCAAACTGAAAATATCATCATCTCTCTTTCACAGGAAGGGACTGTTTTTTTTTTCTGGACAGCCGCACTGCTTTTTCAGCTTTCTTAGGCTTTCAGCTGTGTCACTCCTTCCTTGCCTCTGAAAATCACAAACAATCAAACCTCATTTTTCAGCTTACTGCAAGCAAAATTTTATTTTTATAGTATCAATATGCAACCTTACTTGGAGCAAAACAAAGCAGAAAAACTGATAAACAAAAAACCCCAAAACAAACAAAAAGAACCAAAAACCACAATTCTCTTGCATTTTTTCAAAATCTATAGATTCTCATGCCACTGCATAGCTTAGAAATAAAACTCACGTTCTTAATATTTCTGTAGAGATAATTGCCTCTCCACTGACAACTTATCAAGTTTCAGGATGATGCAATACGAGAAGACAGAGATGTAATCTTCCAGATTAATAATAGAAATAGTCCTCACAGACCCTTAACTAGTGCAGTGGTACTGAATGCCATTGCAACGTGCACTGATAGAAAAGGTTATATTATCTGAAGTAAAAGACTCCTCAACGCCACAAAAATAATCCATAACAGAAGAAAATGGAAGACATGAAATTAATGCTTCTCTGAGTAGTCTTACCTATTTATTCAGAGGATTTTGTCCTGGATTCATGTTTGCCTTTGTTCATTTCTTTGTTGCTGTTGTATTTTATCTATCTGTCTCCATCCCCCACCTTCATCAGGGCTTCTTCACAAACCTTTCATCCTTATGATATCAAATACATAAGCAGTTTACCTAAAAAATGAAGGAGAGTGGCGTACATACTTGTGTGTGTTAGGTAAATGCAAATTTTTATATGTGTGTGTATGCACACATACTTACATATGCACATATACATATATGTATGCATATACATGCACGCACATACATGAGATACTCCCTAAAGCACTCTTCTAATGGTGTGCAGAGACAAATTCCCTTACACCTCTATAAAGAACTGAGTATAAAACTGAATATTGACAACTTAAGCTTCCTACGTGAAATAGTTTGTCCACCTCAAAGGGACCTTGTTTACTTCAAGGGTCAAACAGCTGATAAGAAAGCATCCAGAGAAAAGCAAATGGAAAAAAAAACCTTTGAAGATATCTATGAGCAAGACCTGTACTTTTCATATACTACTGTATAACAGGAACAGCCCACCATGAGGTCCCAGAAAAGCTGAGAGCAACCAGCTCTCAGAGAACCAGAAACAGGACCCAGAGCTGCACTCAGGCACTGTGCTTCAGGATGCGCCTGGTAGCAGCACCAAGGTGGAGAGGAGAGCACATTAGGATCTGGCAGCAAGCCACCAGGCAGAGCTGGGCCTGCAGCCCCTTCACACACCACCAGCAAGCAGCCCAACAAGCCGCTGCTAAGTGCATCCAGAGGACTGCAGTGTGTGCTGCCAAGCCTTCAGTGCTACACAGTAAGAAAACTTTCTGCCCAAGAAAATCACTGCCAGTGACAATGACACTGAGATGGGCACGTCTTCCCAGGCACAACACACCCATCTCTATGCAACAGGAAAGAGAAACGAAGTTTATCATTGTGCTTTGCATCTCAGAAGGCAGATTTCACACAGTTCAGTTAAGCCCTTTTGCCAGCAGTGGAAGTGATTCACATTGCATGGCTAGCTAGATCAAAAATGCCACAGAAGGTTAATCTTTGTTTCCAGGAGAAGGCCAGGAGAGGTGCACAAAGGGATTAGATAGTAATCACAGCAGATTTCCAAAACAATCTAGTGAAACAGACTCAGGTATTGAGGCACGCTAGAGGCAAAGCCAGGACCAAAGCCCAGTTTAAGAAATACAGAAGAAGAACGAGAAGATATAAAAAGAAATAAAGAAGAAGAGGAGACATGCCCATGGTGTAGAACTCAGCAGCTGGGGAAAACGCTGCAAACTCCCAGCTCAGCATGAGAAATGATTAAGTCTGATCTGCTCATTTTTAATGCTAGGAGATGTAGAATAACAACCTGTTTTTTTCAGTTACTGAGGAATGGACAACGTGGCTGATCAAGAAAGCGAAAGACCATTTCTGCCAAAACAGCCTCCTTAAGAGACAGAGCACAAAAGTTCAAGTGACAGCACAGAAGAATTGACATGATCAACTAATGAACAGGAATTTGAACATCTTTTCCTTCCTACCCACAAAGTAGCAGCAAGACACAGCTGACAGTAAAATTTAATTAAATTTACAACATTTTTCTCAAAAATACTCCTTCATTAAACATCAAAACCATAACTCTAAAACAAGATCAATTTTAATATATCTCACAGCTGAAATAACTAGTAATTTAAAAAAAATCAAAACGTGCTAGCCAAACTTGTTCACAATTACTAAATAAATATAGAGACAACATTTTTCATTTAGAAATGACTGATCATTTATTGCCAGATTATTGGGGAATACTGAGGATAAACGTGCTCTCTTCCCCACTACGTATCCTAAGTGCCTGCTTCTGATTTCTGTTGGAGAGAGAGCATGCTTTGGTCTGAGCTAGCATGTGAGAAAACAAGGTGGTTGGAAGATACTTCTAGAGCTCCTACAGTCTTACCTCACACTTAAAGGAGGTGGAAAAACCCAAGCTTGGCCAGCCACAGTGTTATCTAAACAAACTCCCAAACCCTCTAGGGATGAGGATTTGTATCACAACCCTCCCAGACAACCATTCCTAGCGCTAAACTATCCTCCTCACAAGGAAGCTTTAGCTAATGCCTAATTTGAACCTTCCAAGTTGTCCCTTGTTTCACTATCTGTGATGAGCAAGGTTAACTTGGCTGCACCAGATCCCTAACCCTCTTCACAATGAATTTAAGTCAAGCTCCTTTTGAAACCAGAGAGGCAGGAGCAATTAATATAAAATAATTAATAAAAAAAATATTATTATGTTAGGCAGGAATATTCTGCACTGCCTAAATTAAAAGTAACCTTCTCTTGCTTATATGCTCCTCTGACAGCATGGCTGGTATAACTGTGTTTTGCAAACTCCTAGCCTGTAGGAAATACCCCACTCACGTTTGGTAGTGAGCTAACAGCCCTGAACACAGCTCCAGTGATACAAGTGAAGACTTAGAAAATAATTCATGGTAAAACCCTAACAGGCAGTCTGTCCTTGGGCTTCTCTCCCAGGCAAAGTGAGACACAGCCAAGACCTTTGGGAGGATGCGGGGTTACTCATCTAGGCTTCTGTGTAACGTATATGGCAGCAACAAAGATGGAATGACATCCTTACCTTCCCAATAAAACCGCAGCAGTTAGGGATTATATTGAACAGTAAAATAAATCTCTGATAACTGTATAACTATACTAGGATGTAAAACTGTTTCTGGATGTCTAATTCTTTCAAATAACACGCTTATTGTTAGGTTTATGTGCAAGTAATCCAAGAATGGGGTTACTCACATGCTTACAGACAAATTCAGAGACTTGCTGGATCAGATGCCAAATGTCCCCCTTTATTATCTCCATATCTCAAAATTATGATCACCAACTCAAACTCCTCCATTTCTCCATGCTATTGTATTTCCTACTAGGCTGAATAGAACTTTTTTCCTATTAATTTTAGCAGATGTTTTAATTTCTTCTTCATAGTATATTTTATTAATGCCTATCACACTGGCATCTAGGCAGGTGGCCAAATTCAAAACCAAACTTTTATAGAGAAATTAAAAGAACAGTCAAGCAAATGGGCTCTTCACAGCTGGGAAGCTGTTACTGTATGGTATATTTATAGTATATGAAAGATACTTGTGAACAGAACAGATGGTAACTTAAGAATTTACCTGAAATTGGATTTTGCCCTGAATTTCAGTAGGTCCTTGTGAGTTTGACATTTGGCAGTTTTATACCTTCAGCCTCTCCCTTTTCTCTTCTAACATTGCACATTCAGGTTTTTTGAAAAGGCATATATTTATATTCTCCAAAATCTTTTATAAAGGTTAAGCAATAGAACTCAAAACTGCTAATGAACCCAGCAGGTCAGCAAATTTCTTGTAGTCAAAGTTACAAGCAGCCGCATTCTCTCCCACAGATGTGATACAACATTTTATAAACACATGGGTTCCTAAATACGCAAATGTGACAAACATATCAGCTCATCACCTATGTGTTTCATAAACTACTTGAAAGTAAACTCTTAACTTAAAACACATTCAAGTTACACTAAACTTTGGAAACTGAGAGCAGTTTTTAGAGCAGTTCCCTTATCAATAGTACCCAAAGCACAGCATACTCTTCCTTTTGGAAGCAACTAGTGGGTTTCTACAGAAACTCTAAGCCTTTTAGGGTTCACATAATTATTTTAACACATACATCCTAAGTACACGTTCTCTACACAAAATGATGTACATTGCACTTGTAATACCCAAGCTAAATTCAAAGGAGAGATTTCCTACAACCAGATGGGCTTTAGGCCTTCATCTCCTGTTGATTCACAAGGAAATGGATATTAGTTCTTAATCCTGAAAGTCTGCTTTACAAGAATTAAGTTTATTCAAATCTGGTGACCACTCACTGGAGTGTTCCGTGCTGTGACATCCCTTCACTTGGCACAACATCGCTTGCAGATTGCCAAATTGCCTATAACAGCATTTTAAGGGCCACATTATGGAAATGTGATGTTGACGTAAACATTCATTACGCATGATGTCTAGCAAAGTGTGCTATATTCTGTACTGTAAAACCCACAAAAACTAGCGCTAAGCTCAAAATCAGCTTTAACAAGAAAAGCAATATAGTTTTATAAAAATTATCTTAGTTACACAGAAAATCTTATCTTTGGTTGATTCAGTAGTTAAACTTTATGGCTCGGTATCCTAAATGAGTCTACTTCATGCTTTTATGCAAACATAAATACAGATCAGTGTATTGGAGATCACATAACGTTTGTTTTGTTTTGTGTATAATCACAATCCTTTGTATTAATGAACTAAAATATTCATTATAAAATGTGCTCCAGAGGGAAGCGTGGGCCTTTGCTCTGGAGCCACAGAGTCTGATTAAATGTAAAAGGAAAGTACACTATTTATCCCTCGATTCACAGGTGGCCATAAATCCAGCAAGTTTCCCCTAACAGAAACACAGAATCATAAATAGCTCTTAACTCGTAATTCAACCCCTTTTTTGTTTGATGATCTGCAAATCCATTCAGCCCATTGCACACCTCAGTCAGCTGACCTGCACAAGAAGCCTACCTTCTATGTACAGATAATTTCTAAAATATAAGCTTTCATTGGAATTCTTTTTTTTATCATCAAGTTTAATAATGCGTTAGGATCTAAAGAAAAAACTGTTGGTATTGTTGTTATATAACTATCTAAATTGTCTTTTTTTAAGTGACAAATCATGTTTTTCCTGTTCTGTGGAGCAAAGAGTAGGTTGTAACAGTAGGTTGTGTGTCACACATAGCCAATACTTCCGAAATCACCAGCATCTTCCCAGCAGTATTACTAGGAGCCCATGTATCTTTGTGTCCATATTCTCCCATCGTGCCACATATTCCTTCCAGCTCCACCTGGAATATGTATTCTAATGGGTTTGTCTGAGCATATAGCAGGGAGTTGCTCAGGTTTTTTTCCCTGTAAGTTTTCTTGAATCTCGGACATACCAGACAGCCTAGTTGTAGGTTGCCTGCACTGCATTTCCTTCATGTTTTTTCAGTTACACACCATTCTAGAAATATCATGTTTGTGTCATCTAATTATGTCAACACTGCTGCTAAGTTAGATGCTATGCATTGTTAGTCAAATTTGGTTTAAATACACAGCAGCTATAGTCTTCAATTCCAAATTGTCTTATTTGCAACCATGGGAGAAAATGCAAAGCAATCAAGAGACATAGCTCACTTTCACTCCCTTCCCAAAAAATTGGCTTCATCTTGAAACAGTTGGGATCACAATGGAGCTGAGACCGGAAGCTGAATTTTCTCTTAACTTTTGTGTTACTTAAATTCTAAATTAACTTCAAATTTTTCCTTTATCTCAAAGATTAGCTTTTTAAATCCTGATGTTTTCAGAATTAATCAATCCTATTTTACTGAATGGGAAATTGCTATCTGTCAAACTCAGAAACTATCTCAACTCTTCTCCCTGCCCTGACTCACTTATTGAAGCTCCTTTTCGCATTTTTATTTAAGTTACCCATAAAAACAATTTCTTCCTAGCACTGATGAAATTTTTGTTTTTAACACATCCAAGAACAAACCTAGTGCCTCATATTTCCCCTGAAATCACCATGCACTACACTCAACAAAGGCTTTAAGGACTTTAAAGGCAGGAGCTCCAAGGCTTTTCTTTTCAGCTCCTGACCATGCTGTGCATGCACAGGTCATGCTGGAGGCCAAGAAAGGCAGTAGCTGAGTAGGTACCTGCACAGTGCTCACAGCAGCTGGGCTGCTGAGTGGGAAGCCACTGGGAAACAAGAGAATGAGAGCTTTCACCCTTACGCTGATCTGCCACAGGCCCACAACAAATGCCATCATATTCTCTTCCCACACTTTGGAAGGTTGGGCCTCTGCCTGTGAAGACCTATAGCTGACAAAATGAAGCTCTCTGCAGCCGACTCTCTATACCCCAGCCCCTTGGGCTAAGGCAGGGCCCACTCCTTACAGTCGGCCAGCAGAGTGCAGGGAGGCATTGTGAGGGTACAGCTCCCTCCAGCTTAGCAGCACAGGATGCAACTTTTTCTTAAGCTAGGGTGCTAAGGGATGCATGGTCACCTGCCCCTGGGGATGCCACAGCTCAGTTGGCACTGAAGCCGAGGAATTTCAAACCAAGGAGCAACCAGAGTCTAAACCCAAAGAGTCCTGAAAACACCTTCAAATGCATCACCAGGAAAGGCTGCTCAGCCTTTTTTTNGATATAATTTATAAGAAACTTACACTGCATATTTACTTAAGTGAAAAATCTTGTTTACTTTTTTTAGCTAAATAACATTGCTGTAAGTATAGTATAAGTGCTCTAAGTAGCACTTGCTAGCCACTCTGATACTTGATCTGTTCAAGTGTCTCTCATGCATGGAACCAGGAATATGACACCGTGCATCTCATTCATCCCTGTCCCCAAACTTGGAATACTCCACACTTTTGAAGTAACAATTATTTTTTCAATAAGCTTCTTTTAGCTAGTAGAAATTCCTCCTCCTTTTTAATGTTCCAGTCAGAGTATCAAATAAGTTGACCCTTTACACATAATGCCTTCTCTCTCTTTGGTTGTGTAAAGGATGCAATCCCTTGTCCAGTAAAACCTAAAATACAAATGTGTTTTCCTCTGAAGACATCAGTTTAGAAACAAACAAGCAGATAAAATGCATCTAATTGGCTGCCATCTTCCTCCTCAAGACCTCAAAAGTCTAAATAGGCATTATTCTATTTTCCATGATTTGCAAAATGAAGTAAAAAAATTCACAAGAATTCCTTCAAAACAAAGAAAAAACAAACAAAAAAAATACTAGTCACCTCCCATTTACAAAGGCTTTAGCTATTAGCACCTAATCCAAACGTCTTAGAGGCATCTCCTCCTTGCCAGCATCCTTTTCCTGCCATTAATTTCCTTTGACTGCTTTTGAGAATCTATGCCAAGCACACATACTAATTAATGCATGAAAGTTTTAAAAAAGCTTTTCATTGATTTTTAGCCATTTCTCCTTATTGCAGAAATCATCGCGCAGCCAGAAGTTAAAGAAATAGAAGAGAGTGGATTCATATTGAGAATTATAGAAAACCTGATGTCTTACTTCTATTAAGCTGCAGTGCAGCATCTTGGAGCAAGCATGGGTTCTGCAGAATGTAATTCCACCTTGTAGCCACCTATGCAGTCAAAGGAAGGTTGATAGCCAGCAGGGAGATTCAGATATAAGCACAGAAAAACAAACAAACAACAACAACAAAAAAATCAGTTTTGGTTGTGGGCACAAAGAAATAGTTATTCTCTTCGCCAATAATTTCTTACAGAGAAAAGGTCTCCAAAGGAAAAGAAACAATGAAATTAAAAGCCTAATGTTAACTTAGCAATTCCCGTGCTTTCTCTGCTTTTTTTTTTTTTTTTTTTTTTAAACAAAATTCTATAGGAATTTTAAAATTTAGTTCAATGAATAATGGGAAATTCTCCCTAGTGACAACCCCCACCAGGACCTTCCCCATATTACTTCTCTAGATCACCTTCAGACTCCATTCTACAGCACTTGGGAAGTCTGGGCTTGGATCTCAGCCCTAACAAACAGCTCTTTATAAACATGCTTTTTCAGGAAGGAAATGCCAATCAATACCAATTCCCAAAATTATTTAACAAACTTCAAAGTCCTTCCTTTGGGACAACTTAGCTTGTTTTCCCAATTTAATCCCATTAAAAACATATTTTCTTGAGCTTTCAGGATCCAGGATCCTCCTATGCTGCAGAGCCAAGCATTACTCACCCAGCGGTCACCTCTGTCCTTGGTCTCTCATCAGTGCCCAAGAGTCCAAGGCTCAGCTTACTTGAAATTCACAAAGAAAAAAAAGTTTCAAAGATAATACTATCAACTGCCAACTTCAGAACTGTTATTTTTCCCCTTCCCACATCAGAATATTTCTCACAAAATCAAAATCTTCAACTTTTTAACAGCATTAGTCTCAACTCGACCTGACTAGTTCCTCAGAGCAATGGTTTTCAAGATGTAGTCCACAGAGCACTCAAGGTTGGTGGATATCTGCAAGGGTAACTTGAAAAGAAAGCATTAAAAATTCAAGCTGATTGTCAGTGGGGTTTTAACTCACTATACAGAGATCTGTACCTTCAGTGGAAAAGGTTGAGAGGTTTGCAGATCAAAAAAAGGTTGAAAACTACAACCCTATAGAGCAAAGCACAACGCTGTTGGAGTGACTTTATAATTTTAGACTCAAATCTGAATATACTTCTTCAGCAGCAGTCACAGCAAGCTTCTCTGTTGTTTTTTCCTTGCTAAGCTAAAAAAACAGCTACTCTACAGCAAAGGAGTAACAACAATTCATATACAAACACAACACAGACTATAATCTTTGGGCTGAGGAGTCCTGACTAGCTTATCAAATCCATCAGCATTCCTTTGCCTTTGCACCACCTTGATGCTTCTATCTAGAAGAAATAACATGAAAAAAGCTTAAATTCGTATTTTCTTCCAGAATGAATTCCTATATGCCAGTAGCATGGTTTCCAGCAGACCATTCTCTAAAATTTCTGAGCAAATCTTATCTCAAAAGGGAAAAATTACCTCACTCACTCAGCCCCACAAATCCCAGACCCTACAATAAATCTGTCTCTTTCTGTCCTGGGATACACTTTTAGCTTGGGTATGCACTATTTCTCTACAGCTAACTAGATCTCAAGTATGTCTTTCTGCATATTATACCATGCATAGGAGTGGTGAAAAAAAGGAATAGGGTAAAAGATTCTACTACACTATTAAAATGAAAAATTCCCTCCCTCATCAACAATGCACCCTTTGTGCATTTCACTGCTGTGTTGATCTCCTTTTGATGGCAAGGATGCTGAATGATGAGGAGCCATCATCGCTCAAGCCCAGCCTGTCACATTGACTTGTTGGCAAGATTCCAGCATCTAGCCCCACATTTCAGGCATGAGGAGCACCAACATTCAGGCAACATTTGACGATCTACGTGCAGCTGTAGGGGCTGCAGTGTCATGCACAGATGCTAACAAAGGCAAAGAGGGGAACTTACTCTACCAACAGGAAATAAAAGATTCTGGAATAATTTAAAGGAAAAGCAAGAATCCCATAGAGAATCAGCATCTAAACATTCCATACGTATTTGAAATAAGTATTAGAGAAGTCTACAGAAGGTAATTCACAGATATCTCCTGATAACATTATTGCTCTTTGTAATCCAAATGGCATTTATTTTTGATGATGCAAAGCTGTACAGCAGCAGAGTCAGTAGAGAAAACACTGAGCTGGAACAATGCTTTCCATCACTATATAAACTTACATTGCAGTGAACATCGAGGTGAGTTTTCAGCATATAGGGAAGCAGGCCTACATCAAGAACTGTAAGGCATTTCTCTAATAAGATACGAAAGATTTAAACGACGTTTCCCTTTTCCTACACATGCTTTGAAAATTTACATTTACCTGAAAATAGTGAAGCATTTAGGTTTATTATCTTTCTAAGGATGTTTTTAGTGCTAATTCTATAGATTAAAAAAAAAAAAACAAAAAACTGCATTCTGAAGTATTTTGCAACTCACCCCCTTTAACATACCAAGAGAACAATAACAGCAGCCACCAGAGAACTGTGCTGTATAGATCGAGCCTTACAGTAATGTGGCTCTGTCACCTCCCCAGGTCACCACCTTTCTTCCAGTGAGAGGCATACTGATCCAGCACAGCTCTGCTCATCTTGCCACCGCTCTCGCCCTAGCCCTCCCAGAGGCAAACCCCAGGACTCTGTGCTTTGTCCAATACTCATGCTCCGCAGAAGCAGTTAAGCATTTTCCTGAGGAGAGGACAGAGAGGTGAGAGAATACGTCAGTCATAACTAGAAATATAGCAGTCCCATCTGCACTGCTGATGAAAAAAGGAATATCATTTATGTGAATTCTGCATACTTTTATTTTCATGCTTTGATTTTCTGGTTGGAATACAGGAAATGTAGGAGAGTTTGGACATGTCTGACCATCGCATTCACTGAATTTACTTAATGCTCCAAGTGACCCACTTTCCTAGTGTTTAACAAGCTGAAAAATGAAAAACTGATTTCTCAAAAACAATCTGACATACAGAGAAAAAGCATACGCAGTGTATTTTTGTGTCACTTAGAAAAGTATACTTCACTATCCTCACATAAGTGCCTCATCTTTACATTTAAGCATTTAACAAAAACTGCAAGAAATTTGTTTTGTTTTCTCCCGAGTCCAAGTCACACAGTAGCCCTGTATTTCTTAGCAGCCAGACTGAGGAGTCAGACAAAGCAGCCATCCCCTGAGCACACAGGCAGCAGCAGAGATTTTGAGGGCAACATTTCAGTCAAATTGAAAGCAGGGAGAAAAGCAAAGAGAGCTCTTCCCAGAAGGCACAGAGTGCTGTGAGGAACTGGATGCTGCCACCAAAATGACATCTGCAAAATTCCTCTCCTTCCTCTGTGACTGTGCAATTGTTCTGCCAAAAGGAAATCCTGTAAAGCAGTGACTGAAGGGAGAGAATTTGCTACTTAAGCCCTGTTAGGCCTTTCATATGTTCATGTTATCAATCAGAGAAGACCAGAAACATCTCTCTGCACATGAGACAACTTAATTTTTCCAAGGTACAGCAATCAGGTCTGCAAGCACTAATCTGTGATGACAACGGTACTTTTCTTCCATGCCACTGCATTCATTTTCTTTTTGACTCCTGGTGTTTTGTGAAATGGTTTGAAGCCTCAGACTAACTCTGACCATGCCATGCGATACCTCTATTTTTTAATCATTATCAAAATACGTTCTGGAAAGAGGAGGAAACATTTAACGCTTCATTTGTTGCATATGTTTCTCTAAGCTGTTGCTTGTCTGCGTTATTTTGAGCATTATCTATTTAAAGAAATTGTATGATATATAGAAGACAGCAGGTAGAGTGATTGACTGAAAGAGTCAGATGTTGAACTGCCACATAGCTGTGGAAAGGATAAAAATATTTCCTTACCTCAATTCATTCCATAGGAAAAAAATCTACCTAGATGTTCTATACTGAATCATTTTTATACTTAAAGGTTTCAAAGTGAAGAGAAGGTGTAAAGAGTAGTATTTAAAAACAAAACACATTTTGACAGCTATTTTTTTTTTTTTTTTT
>JACDJE010000492.1:84678-290630 GCA_016647715.1 Pavo muticus
TTTTTTTTTTTTTTTTTTTTTTTTAAACTCTGCTCACAAGGACAAGACTCTAATTGTCTCTGCTCACCTTGACAGCATTTTTCACGAGGAGAGTTCACCAATATAGAAACCATCTGCAGTAGGAAGTATTGCTTAAAGTGAGCAAAGGTGGCAGAATCTATTGCAGGGGGTGCGGGTGGGGGAAGAGCAATTGCAAACACTGGGAAACTTAATGCGGGCATTTTTCTTAGCATCAAAATATTCTGGAGGCTTCCAAATAAACTCATAACTCAGAAGCATTTGAGAGACAGCAATGCATCACTAATAGGTTTTTAGTAGGTTATATCCTTGAAAGGAGGCAGATGGTATAGAGGGCAAAATGAAGTTGTTGGTGGCCTAATGCATCGAAAGCAGTTTGTCACCTACAGCACTGCTTTCTTTACAGATATGTAACACACACACGCGCACACAAAAACCTCTCAAGTGAATTTATTGACTAAAACCAGTTCCACAGAACCAATTAGCATCTTACACAGGCTGCCCTGCAAGGCTTATGAGGCCATCCATCACTTGTCCATTTAACTATTTAGCATTTGTTCCAGCAATTTGTCACACTGTCAGAACGGTAGCATTTCAGAATAGGAGTTTTTGGTTGAAAGAAATCCAACTCAGATAGTGCAGATATTTCTTTTTTTTAATAAGACTTACACAAGATTTATGTTTCTATTATTTTTAACCTAAAGCACCATGTCTGGAGGGTGAGGTTAATTCTTTGTATATCAAAGGCTCTACATTTACATCAATTGTTTTATATGAGAATTTAAAAATATCATGCAAAATGGAATTACTTCAAACTTCATCAGCAATTCACAGTTCTGACATCATAGAGCACCTTATCTTACAGCTGCAGTTATTATATTTTTATCATTTTTCTCATCTAGTCATTTGCTTTTACATTCATTTCTGGCGACTTCCTTAATTTCACAGTACCAAATGAAATGCAAAAAAATTGTTTATCCAGTGAATGAAAGGCAAAGTACCTGTATATTAGCCTGTGCAGTCCTAGGGTATTTTAGATTTTGCAGACTATACAACTAAAGGGAGAGAAAAAAAGATCACGGCAGAGCTTCAGTTACCCATCCACAGACATTTACAAAATATAAACTAGCATGAATGCAAAAAAATCTAAAATGCTAAAGAAACAGTTCAGGCTTGGCCGTATCTTACAGAGTATTTGGGATCTATAACAGGCACTGGGAACCATTTCCAAAGAATGGTACTCTGTTTAAAACACAGCCAGAGCATTTTGATTAAACAACATGTAGGAATTAGACTAACAGTTTCTACATTAAATGAAAACAACTACACTGAGAATGTAAGGCAACCTATTAACAGGTTGTCAGAGAGCTCTCGCAGTCCTAAGGCACACAGTTGTATGCCCATACACCTGCTATTCTGCCACTTTACAGACTGCACTGAAATGAATGAAAGTTATTCAATAACCTTTAGATTTGTTTATTGTTTCAGAAGCAGGACTCGGTTTTTAATGGCAAGAGCGCACAGATCAGAGGTCTGCTTTCCTGATACCCCGTAAGGTTTCCTGATTTAGATTTCTTATGAAGTGGATGCAGCAAAGATGCCTGGGAATCAAATGCCATCTCTGCATCTGAATGCTGTTAAGAAGCTCCCATGGCATTTCTCCCTGGCTCTTGGTGTGCGTCTGTCACTAAGCTCACACCCAGAGATAAAACAGCAAATGCGAACTCCTGCGGGAAAGAGCGTCAAATGAAAACCTTTCTTGAAGCCTTGGGAACGCTGCAGCTCAGTCAATCACGAGTCCTTCAACGAGTGCAGTGTGCCTATCTCACCGTGTATACAGAAGGGTTTGTGGTGTATGAGTGTTTTCCCTACAAGGGCAGGGAAAGCCAAACGCTTAGCATATATAGAGCAAAGCGAGTATCTTGCCTTAAAAGGCTTAGCAAATTTCACTAGATAACACTGAGATTGTCACGGCTCCAAAAACCCCAAACCATACCCTCTCTGCTTTGCTGGGTAATTATAGTGTTAAATACCTGATAATTTTCTATCCATTTGTGTCTATAATTAGTAGCTTCACTCAATTTATCTGTTAAATATTACTGTTGCATTTGTCTGTGCAGAGGATGCTGTTCTAGGTTACAATGCAAAAGATATTATTTCCAGTTACAGAGAGAAAACGATAGGAATACTTTCAAGGTTGAAGAAGTAAATTGGTGGGAGAGGATCTGAAGGACAGGCCACCATTAACCAGAGCCACAGAGCCAGGCAGCCACAGCCAAAGGGTCCAGTGACAACAGGAAAGGATGCATACAGCGGGGGGGGTGTAGACCCCCACCAAACAACAACTTCCACCAACAGTTCCTAAGGCTATATAAATGCCTACATATTCAGCTATGGAAAAGGATTTGCTTGTTTGCTTTTTTGAATACATTGAGAGCAGGAAATAAAAAACTGTTTCAGCTACAGACACAAAAGAATACCCTGATAACAAAACTTCAGTGTTAAACAACACAACCAGCAATCCACCTGTTTGTCTTTGGGTAGCAGAACTGCCAAAGAAAAGCAGGAAAAATACCACGGTCTGCCTTGGAACTAGAGACAGTGGCAACTCCTCCTGCACAGGACCTGAGGAAGTTAGAAATGAAGTTGGAGACAGGATATTAAAATATTTGTATCCTTTTCCCCTCCTCTCACCAAATAAAAATAATTTAAAAAAATCCACACCTTCTGTTTATTTAATTCCCTTTTGTAAAAAAGTTCCAGGACGGCTCCCAGAAGTTGCAAAGAAGCTTTTTGAGTTTAATAGTCCAGAGTTAATTGCCATTCATTTGGCAGGTTTGGTATAGAAGGCAGGTCAGAATTAATTTCTTGCTTAACCAACGCTGAAATTCACATTTAAAGTATAAAAAGCTATAGCTGCTACTGAAGTCTCATTCAGAGTGAGGTGATTGCAGCAAGAACTTGTCCTGAATATAAAAAACATCTGGGAACATGCACTGTCTCAAACCGAAAACTGGAAGCTGAAAAATAGGAAGTAACCCAAATTCATCATGAAGGGTGAAAAACCTCTGCCTGTCCATGACAAAGGAATTGAGCTCCAAAACACAGCTTCTCCATCAGTGGGTCATTTGAACAGTTCAGCACACAGCTGATTGGAATCACATAATCAGGTCAGAAGGGTTTCACAATGGCCCTAAATATGGTTGCTATCAGAAAAAGGAGCTCAAAGGTATAAAGACCAATTACTGGTAAGTGACGCTTATTGGGATACATTAATGCCTCCATCAGTACGGCAAGAGGAGGGGAGGGCTGAGAAAGCAAAAGCAAGACTTCAATACATGTACAGCACTGCTTTCTGTTATAAACCGTTCTAGAGAAAGAACACGTTTGAAATAAGACAGCATCTGTAAATAATTGAATTAAGTATTTGAAATTTCCTGAAAGGAGAATATGGAACTATGAAAGTTCATATAAAGAAAGCAAATAAAAAAATGCTGAATACAAAAATGCCTTTTCTCAGGATGTCCTACTGCCATGGAAATGTTCTTCCACACTTTCTTTTAGTAAGCCACCTGCCTGTTACCACCTGTCGCTTCTTGTCCTACTCCAAGATTTGCAGGGCCTCTGGGATGAAGAGGCCACATCTTTCACTTTGTATACCATATTCAATTGAACAAGAAGATGTACATCCACAGGGGACACATGGACTAGGCATTTCCCCCAGAGAAAGCAATATTGAAAATCTCCAATTAGTTTCTGCCTGAATCTAGAGCTACATGGTATAGAAATGTTGCTTTGACTCTCAAATTCCCTAGGCACTTCACGTTATCTGATCCTTGTTGAGATTTGGTATTTTGGCATTGCTTTGCCTTGTCCCTCCAAGATGCCCCTCTTAATAACATCCTTGGATTGCATTTGCAACAAGTCAGACACATATAAATTGGCCTCCTGTGAATGCAAGCAAAGATACTTATTTTTCTTCTGTTCAAGTATGGAAACAAGTAAGTAGAAAAGCTAATTCTGAAACCCACAGACATCTTTCATTTAAACAGGTCCTCAAGCTTAGGCTCAGAGGAACGCCTAAAAAGGACTAACGCTCAAGAGCGATGCTTTTTACATGCACCAAGAATGAGTCAAAAATGTTCTCCTACGCCATGCAGACTGAGATGGATGCTATCACAAAGAAGATGCCAGAGGCCACATTACTATTTCTTTATTTTCTTCCCCTGTTGTTCTTCTCACACTCACTGTATCCCAAAGTACATATAGCTCATTGACTTTTTGAAATGAGATGGAAGTAAAAATTCTGAGTGAAACTGTAAAAGACACAAAACTGTCATTGTAGGCAGCAACAGCAGCAGCCCGCTGGAGATCATGCTACTTCCAACAGCTTGTTAAAGCCACACAACACTGCTTAATGTGGAAGCCAATAAACTATATGAAACCGTGGCTGCAATAGTTGTGTACACCCAGGAAGTAAAATATATTGCTGAAGGCATTCTTAGACTGGCTTGACTCCATCCATATTCAGTACTGTATTGGTATAAATATTTCTGTACAGAAATAGAAAAAAAGTATTTCCCAAGACCTAACACTGGCATAACTTGAGAACAAATCAAGACTTAACATTTCTAGAGTCTACCTGCCTCCTTATTGATGGAGTCTACTAAAATGTGACTGGATGTCAGTGATGATCACAAAACCGCAAAGTTGACTGTTGCCTTTTCTCACACTGATGTTCTCAGGGCTGCTGGTGGAACTGTTACTACCAGACAGATGGTTCTCCATTCTACAGCTATTCTGGAAGTTAAAAGTGAATGAAGCTGTGCGATGGACAGCTATATACTTTATATTTTAAAAATATCTATTATTCTCCACTCTGTTTCTCCATGGAAAACTCAGGAGAGATGGTCAAATTAAAACATCCAGCATAAAATAAGACCAGTTAGAATTTCAGAATTGCGCTGAACTTGTTGAAAGTGCTTGGACTTTTATTCAGTAATCTGGGAACATAGCCAATCTTTTTTATGTATTCCCAAAGTGAGATTTTCATTATACGTATATATTTTTAAACAACAAAAATTGTTCTTATCTTCCTCATGCACAGTCATGTAAGATGTGTCCTAAGAAACAAAACATAAGTTACCCTAAAATAGTGAAACATTATCAGCCATAACAGCAGCACTGAAATTTTTCTAGAGCTAATTCAGTCTGATTTCTCAATGGTTTATCTGCAGAAAAGCTACCTACAAAGCAGTTCTAGTAAGGGTGTTTTGAGGGAAGAAGAGATTGAAAAGAAGTTACACAGTAAATGACTAAGTAAAACTACTTTCTCTTTCCTGCATTTTCTGACTTCCTTCTCAACCTATCATCTTTAATTAAACTCACTGCGAGTTTGGAAGCCCAGTAAATCCAGGAAGTTACTTGTAAAGTTGTATATCAGTGCTCTCTAAACATCTCCTGTTCCATGGCTCTGGTTTAATAATTTTCCTCTAATAGCCTGTACAGCTAGAAGCATTTTTGTCAGTATGACTGATTTAGCACTAGCCTCAGAATCTCCCTTCAAGCCTCACTCAAAGCTTGTGATTAGTTGATGCTGGTAGAAATATAAGCAGTCTCCATGGATTCTTGAAATAAAAAATTTTACAAGTCTCATCTTCATTTGGTTGATATCCAATCTCCTCTTGCATAGAACATGACAAATTTACAAGGGATTTTGCTCAGTTAAGGATTATTGGATTTGTCAAAAAAACGAACAACAACAAAATATTCATTGGACATAAAGAACCCCATAGACCAGGCATGGATACTCTGATCATTGCAAATGTCTGACACGCTTCATTTCTTTTTAGACATGCTGCAGGAATAAGTTTAGATTTTTGAAAGCAAAACAGTGGATTCCTTCTAAATCAAGTGCATTATTTGTTAAACTTGTGGAGAGATTATTATAAAATAGGACAGACAATTTGCTATAGGTCTGTAGGATGCCTAATTCAAAAGAATGCTGATCAGTGCACAAATACCTTTATTGTTTTCTATTTCCTTGATTACACAAGAAACTATGATAAAGAGTAGAATTATTCAATTATTCCCTGGGTAGGTGAGGTGTTCGTGACTTTCTGTTGTTGTTTTTGTTTGTTTTTTGTAAAATTAAGAACAGTTAGATGGTTGGGATCGATACACGTAAAAAAAAAAAAAACAATTCCTCAGGAAACCTAATTGAATGAATTTCTGCCTATGAGCCAGTTTATTTCCCCACCCATGTCAAGACCCTCATCTTAAGTTTAGCTTATACTTACTATATTTCCATGAAGCGTACACTTATGCTTCAAAATATGCCACAGAATCATTATACTCAATAGCCTCTGTAGACAGGCTCTAGAAGGAATTTTGCAGGTTCCTTGACGGGAAGGAGACAATAATACAATAGCTTCATCTCTTTGAACTATATAACTAGGGATTTGGGGAAAAGCCCATATTGGAGCTTAAAAATTAATACTAACACTGCAAGTTGAAAATACATTTACTGTCAGTACTGCTCTCCAAGTACAGTAAATTAGCAGTACTTTTCTACGTATCTCACTGGCATGTCCTGCTTGGAAAAGATTCTCAAAATAACAAGCTCTTTGGTTTCGCGTCACAAATCTGCTTATCTGCTGTGGTGTTTGTTGCTGGTTTTTTGCCTTAATCACAGCTACGCTTGGAAACCAGGGCTTATGACAAGGAGGAGGAAGCCATGCACTGGCTCCATGAGCACTTACAGCTTATTCACAGAAAGGAAAAGGGAAGACCCAGTCAGCTCTTCTTATCAGCCAGCCTACTGTTTCTGCCAGTTCACAATGACATGCTTGGCTACATTATCAGCCTGCTTTGCACACCATTATTGGGAAGAGCTATCTGTCACAGGCCAGTTCTATGTGAGGCTGCCAACACAGCCTGCATTTACATGCATGTGGAGAGGAAAGGAGAGAAGCTAATGCTACTTCACATGCTCTCAAGAAGTCCTGCAGTACCTGAATGAGAGATGGTCATCTTCCCAAATGATCCTGTTACTCTTCGTGCATTGAGCTGGGCAGTCTGCCCGCTATGGGAAGCCCATGGGCACATAAAGGCAGTGGGGAAGGAATGCAGTGACAGGATTGTCCTCCACCTACAGGAAGGTGAAAGATAAGAGCAGTAGAAAAGAATTTCCTTTCAATCTATTTCTCCAGAATTTCCACTTCCCTGGAAGATTGCATAGTCTGTCCACTACTTGACATAATGTCCATAATAAAAGGATCCAGCATGGAAACTGATTTCTTTTTAAACTTCTCTCATCCCTACAAATGAAATGAAATTGCAGTGTCTTAAGAGAAAGGTCACATGCATCAAATAAGCACAGAAAAAACCACAAATCTAGATTTCTACATTTAAATACATTATTCTAAAACATATTTGCATTCTAAACCTGCTTTAAATAATTTTAACAAATATTAAATTATACATTAACTAGCAATGTTGAATCGCAGCAACAGTTACTGGATTGCTAATTCTGGTATCCAGGGGCACAAATATGAAATTAGTCAGAAGACACAAGATCAAATTCACTGTGGACAAGACAGCCATAATCTTTACTATTCTAATAAAACATAACTGTTATTTCAAAGATTTGTCTCCTACTATAACACATTAGAGAAAATCCTATGGAGAAAAGCGCTGTCAACGCCCATGTGGAGTCTCGCAGCTAGTAATCTTCTGCTCTCTCTCACAAGCACTAATTTATACCCTACTGAGAAATTCAATGGTCTCTACAAACTCTCCATTCCTCTCATCCCTACTAACACAGGGAGCTGCAGGGCAGGAGACCCAAGCACCATCTCACTTCTGTAGAAAACAGATGATAAACTTACGTGGCAGTTTGTTGTTTTTTTTTTTTTTTTTTTTAAAGCACAGATATAATTTATAAGAAACTTACACTGCATATTTACTTAAGTGAAAAATCTTGTTTACTTTTTTTAGCTAAATAACATTGCTGTAAGTATAGTATAAGTGCTCTAAGTAGCACTTGCTAGCCACTCTGATACTTGATCTGTTCAAGTGTCTCTCATGCATGGAACCAGGAATATGACACCGTGCATCTCATTCATCCCTGTCCCCAAACTTGGAATACTCCACACTTTTGAAGTAACAATTATTTTTTCAATAAGCTTCTTTTAGCTAGTAGAAATTCCTCCTCCTTTTTAATGTTCCAGTCAGAGTATCAAATAAGTTGACCCTTTACACATAATGCCTTCTCTCTCTTTGGTTGTGTAAAGGATGCAATCCCTTGTCCAGTAAAACCTAAAATACAAATGTGTTTTCCTCTGAAGACATCAGTTTAGAAACAAACAAGCAGATAAAATGCATCTAATTGGCTGCCATCTTCCTCCTCAAGACCTCAAAAGTCTAAATAGGCATTATTCTATTTTCCATGATTTGCAAAATGAAGTAAAAAAATTCACAAGAATTCCTTCAAAACAAAGAAAAAACAAACAAAAAAAATACTAGTCACCTCCCATTTACAAAGGCTTTAGCTATTAGCACCTAATCCAAACGTCTTAGAGGCATCTCCTCCTTGCCAGCATCCTTTTCCTGCCATTAATTTCCTTTGACTGCTTTTGAGAATCTATGCCAAGCACACATACTAATTAATGCATGAAAGTTTTAAAAAAGCTTTTCATTGATTTTTAGCCATTTCTCCTTATTGCAGAAATCATCGCGCAGCCAGAAGTTAAAGAAATAGAAGAGAGTGGATTCATATTGAGAATTATAGAAAACCTGATGTCTTACTTCTATTAAGCTGCAGTGCAGCATCTTGGAGCAAGCATGGGTTCTGCAGAATGTAATTCCACCTTGTAGCCACCTATGCAGTCAAAGGAAGGTTGATAGCCAGCAGGGAGATTCAGATATAAGCACAGAAAAACAAACAAACAACAACAACAAAAAAATCAGTTTTGGTTGTGGGCACAAAGAAATAGTTATTCTCTTCGCCAATAATTTCTTACAGAGAAAAGGTCTCCAAAGGAAAAGAAACAATGAAATTAAAAGCCTAATGTTAACTTAGCAATTCCCGTGCTTTCTCTGCTTTTTTTTTTTTTTTTTTTTTTAAACAAAATTCTATAGGAATTTTAAAATTTAGTTCAATGAATAATGGGAAATTCTCCCTAGTGACAACCCCCACCAGGACCTTCCCCATATTACTTCTCTAGATCACCTTCAGACTCCATTCTACAGCACTTGGGAAGTCTGGGCTTGGATCTCAGCCCTAACAAACAGCTCTTTATAAACATGCTTTTTCAGGAAGGAAATGCCAATCAATACCAATTCCCAAAATTATTTAACAAACTTCAAAGTCCTTCCTTTGGGACAACTTAGCTTGTTTTCCCAATTTAATCCCATTAAAAACATATTTTCTTGAGCTTTCAGGATCCAGGATCCTCCTATGCTGCAGAGCCAAGCATTACTCACCCAGCGGTCACCTCTGTCCTTGGTCTCTCATCAGTGCCCAAGAGTCCAAGGCTCAGCTTACTTGAAATTCACAAAGAAAAAAAAGTTTCAAAGATAATACTATCAACTGCCAACTTCAGAACTGTTATTTTTCCCCTTCCCACATCAGAATATTTCTCACAAAATCAAAATCTTCAACTTTTTAACAGCATTAGTCTCAACTCGACCTGACTAGTTCCTCAGAGCAATGGTTTTCAAGATGTAGTCCACAGAGCACTCAAGGTTGGTGGATATCTGCAAGGGTAACTTGAAAAGAAAGCATTAAAAATTCAAGCTGATTGTCAGTGGGGTTTTAACTCACTATACAGAGATCTGTACCTTCAGTGGAAAAGGTTGAGAGGTTTGCAGATCAAAAAAAGGTTGAAAACTACAACCCTATAGAGCAAAGCACAACGCTGTTGGAGTGACTTTATAATTTTAGACTCAAATCTGAATATACTTCTTCAGCAGCAGTCACAGCAAGCTTCTCTGTTGTTTTTTCCTTGCTAAGCTAAAAAAACAGCTACTCTACAGCAAAGGAGTAACAACAATTCATATACAAACACAACACAGACTATAATCTTTGGGCTGAGGAGTCCTGACTAGCTTATCAAATCCATCAGCATTCCTTTGCCTTTGCACCACCTTGATGCTTCTATCTAGAAGAAATAACATGAAAAAAGCTTAAATTCGTATTTTCTTCCAGAATGAATTCCTATATGCCAGTAGCATGGTTTCCAGCAGACCATTCTCTAAAATTTCTGAGCAAATCTTATCTCAAAAGGGAAAAATTACCTCACTCACTCAGCCCCACAAATCCCAGACCCTACAATAAATCTGTCTCTTTCTGTCCTGGGATACACTTTTAGCTTGGGTATGCACTATTTCTCTACAGCTAACTAGATCTCAAGTATGTCTTTCTGCATATTATACCATGCATAGGAGTGGTGAAAAAAAGGAATAGGGTAAAAGATTCTACTACACTATTAAAATGAAAAATTCCCTCCCTCATCAACAATGCACCCTTTGTGCATTTCACTGCTGTGTTGATCTCCTTTTGATGGCAAGGATGCTGAATGATGAGGAGCCATCATCGCTCAAGCCCAGCCTGTCACATTGACTTGTTGGCAAGATTCCAGCATCTAGCCCCACATTTCAGGCATGAGGAGCACCAACATTCAGGCAACATTTGACGATCTACGTGCAGCTGTAGGGGCTGCAGTGTCATGCACAGATGCTAACAAAGGCAAAGAGGGGAACTTACTCTACCAACAGGAAATAAAAGATTCTGGAATAATTTAAAGGAAAAGCAAGAATCCCATAGAGAATCAGCATCTAAACATTCCATACGTATTTGAAATAAGTATTAGAGAAGTCTACAGAAGGTAATTCACAGATATCTCCTGATAACATTATTGCTCTTTGTAATCCAAATGGCATTTATTTTTGATGATGCAAAGCTGTACAGCAGCAGAGTCAGTAGAGAAAACACTGAGCTGGAACAATGCTTTCCATCACTATATAAACTTACATTGCAGTGAACATCGAGGTGAGTTTTCAGCATATAGGGAAGCAGGCCTACATCAAGAACTGTAAGGCATTTCTCTAATAAGATACGAAAGATTTAAACGACGTTTCCCTTTTCCTACACATGCTTTGAAAATTTACATTTACCTGAAAATAGTGAAGCATTTAGGTTTATTATCTTTCTAAGGATGTTTTTAGTGCTAATTCTATAGATTAAAAAAAAAAAAACAAAAAACTGCATTCTGAAGTATTTTGCAACTCACCCCCTTTAACATACCAAGAGAACAATAACAGCAGCCACCAGAGAACTGTGCTGTATAGATCGAGCCTTACAGTAATGTGGCTCTGTCACCTCCCCAGGTCACCACCTTTCTTCCAGTGAGAGGCATACTGATCCAGCACAGCTCTGCTCATCTTGCCACCGCTCTCGCCCTAGCCCTCCCAGAGGCAAACCCCAGGACTCTGTGCTTTGTCCAATACTCATGCTCCGCAGAAGCAGTTAAGCATTTTCCTGAGGAGAGGACAGAGAGGTGAGAGAATACGTCAGTCATAACTAGAAATATAGCAGTCCCATCTGCACTGCTGATGAAAAAAGGAATATCATTTATGTGAATTCTGCATACTTTTATTTTCATGCTTTGATTTTCTGGTTGGAATACAGGAAATGTAGGAGAGTTTGGACATGTCTGACCATCGCATTCACTGAATTTACTTAATGCTCCAAGTGACCCACTTTCCTAGTGTTTAACAAGCTGAAAAATGAAAAACTGATTTCTCAAAAACAATCTGACATACAGAGAAAAAGCATACGCAGTGTATTTTTGTGTCACTTAGAAAAGTATACTTCACTATCCTCACATAAGTGCCTCATCTTTACATTTAAGCATTTAACAAAAACTGCAAGAAATTTGTTTTGTTTTCTCCCGAGTCCAAGTCACACAGTAGCCCTGTATTTCTTAGCAGCCAGACTGAGGAGTCAGACAAAGCAGCCATCCCCTGAGCACACAGGCAGCAGCAGAGATTTTGAGGGCAACATTTCAGTCAAATTGAAAGCAGGGAGAAAAGCAAAGAGAGCTCTTCCCAGAAGGCACAGAGTGCTGTGAGGAACTGGATGCTGCCACCAAAATGACATCTGCAAAATTCCTCTCCTTCCTCTGTGACTGTGCAATTGTTCTGCCAAAAGGAAATCCTGTAAAGCAGTGACTGAAGGGAGAGAATTTGCTACTTAAGCCCTGTTAGGCCTTTCATATGTTCATGTTATCAATCAGAGAAGACCAGAAACATCTCTCTGCACATGAGACAACTTAATTTTTCCAAGGTACAGCAATCAGGTCTGCAAGCACTAATCTGTGATGACAACGGTACTTTTCTTCCATGCCACTGCATTCATTTTCTTTTTGACTCCTGGTGTTTTGTGAAATGGTTTGAAGCCTCAGACTAACTCTGACCATGCCATGCGATACCTCTATTTTTTAATCATTATCAAAATACGTTCTGGAAAGAGGAGGAAACATTTAACGCTTCATTTGTTGCATATGTTTCTCTAAGCTGTTGCTTGTCTGCGTTATTTTGAGCATTATCTATTTAAAGAAATTGTATGATATATAGAAGACAGCAGGTAGAGTGATTGACTGAAAGAGTCAGATGTTGAACTGCCACATAGCTGTGGAAAGGATAAAAATATTTCCTTACCTCAATTCATTCCATAGGAAAAAAATCTACCTAGATGTTCTATACTGAATCATTTTTATACTTAAAGGTTTCAAAGTGAAGAGAAGGTGTAAAGAGTAGTATTTAAAAACAAAACACATTTTGACAGCTATTTTTTTTTTTTTTTTTTTAAGTATAATATTGAAGGAGAAAAAGCCTGCGTGCTCTCAGTTGGGTTTACTAAATCAGTCATGAAGGCAACTGATCTAAAATGCATCAGCTGTCACCTGCTCAGTCTCAGTTTGACAGTTCAATACCTCCTCATCTTCTGAGAGTGGCAGTGCTGAGACCTGAGTAAACTGCGTCTGTATGCAAACTGTCACAGAGCTCTTGGCATATCATTAGGCCTGACCTCCACGGCTGCAGTGACAACAGGGAACATTACAGCCAATTGTCATCTGAGTTAAACTTAATGTATGGATCTCCAAATTCAGCAGTGGGTGAGGTAAGCCCCCTAGGCAGCAGCCAGCTGATGAACTACATAATTACAGTAAGATAATCTTACTCCTTGGGAGAATACGAGCTTGCATCGCCAATTCAAATCACGTCTCCCTCCACATCTATAGGTGCATTTTTTCCCTCAGTTTTTATCTGGACCAAGTATGACATAAACATCAGTATATCCTAGCTACCAGTCTCAGGTAGGAAAATGAAGCATTATTCAAGGCCAGGAAAGGACAATCTAAGACATTTCCAAGCAGCAGCAGTCAGGGTCACACACAGCAGTTAGAGAACCTGTACCTAATCATTTTGGTGGCCACAAGCCTGCAACACTTCCCTGTATCCCCTCTCCTAACTTGCCATTATAAGCATCTTCAGAGCTGTTTAATACATAGAAAAATGGGTCCTGAATAAACAGAAAATGAGCTTGAAGAGATAAAAAAAATCATATTCAGATCTTTTCTGAATTTTCATGCTAATTACCTGCAACATTAATGATGTTTGTAAGCACTAGTGAAGCTTGACAGGAATAGAGGAAGATCCATAGAATTATGAGGAAGAACTTCTTTACTGTAATGTTGATAGAGCACTGGAACAAGCAACCTAAAAGGTTGTGGAGTCTCCTTCCCTGGAGATATTCATCATCCATCTGGACACCTTCCTGTGCAACCTGCTGTAGCAAATCTGCTTTAGTAGAGAGGTTGGACTCTATGATCTCCGGAGTCCCTTCTAGTCCCTACAGTCTGTGATTCGGTGACTCGTCTGTGTTAACTGAATATTTGAATGTCATGCCAGTATTCAATCCCCTTGCCAAACATCATTACGACCTCAAAGATAACTTTAAATAAATGAATAAAGCAAGTAAACAAAGAGCTTGTAGCTCCACCAATAGAAGGTTCCACAGTTTTTATTTTTGTAATATGAACTACATTTCTTCTAGGCTTAGACATTCTGCAGTGAGCAGAACAGGATCAAAGACAGCCTATACTCATTAGGATGTCCCTGTATAACTCATAGTCCCACTTCTTACTGCCATACATGAATTACGAGATCATTCCTAACTGAAAAAAATATTTCATGCTGTCTCAGTCATATTTGTCTATAGTAGACTTCTCCAGTCGTCAATCAATAACAGAAGTAGACACAAAGTCCAGCAGTTGAGCAGATACTTAAGCTTTTCTTAATCTCCAATTCCCTTATGAGTTCAGTCATCCTCTGTTGACATCAGCACTAGAAACAGTCCTGGAACCCACTTGCATAGCTTGTCAAGTATTAAAATAAAGCATTTCCAGTAGAAGGTATTTCTTCAAGCCCTTTCAGAAGTTACTACCAATTTACAAGAAAACTTTTCAGAGAGTCATAGAATAGAATCACTCAGGTTGGAAAAGACCTTAAAGATCATCGAGTCCATCCACAACCTAACCGTACTACCCTAACTCTAACAACCCTCTGCTAAATTATGTCCCTGAGCACCACATCCAAACAGTTTTTAAACACATCCAGGGATGGTGACTCAACCACCTTGCTGGGGAGCCTACCCATCCACCCATCCTACTCCATTTCAAGTCTGTACCATTCCTAAGAGGTTTGGTTTTGTTTTTTTTTTTTGAACTGAATTTCCAACCACATTTCCTTAGGTTTGATACTTTCTAATTGACACAGTATCACATAAGAGGCTATACAACTTGAGCAGCAAACAAAGACAGATACTCGTGACAGTAGAAAATGCTTTAAAAAAAAATTCAATTAGTATTTATGTGCCTAAGTCTGAAAAGAGTTGGGTTAGGATAAGGCAGGATATTTCTTTTAACTTGGAGTTGTAATGAAGAAACTTTGGCTTGATTTGTAATTAAGTAGGTTGCGCAAATGTAAACGGATGAGAAGCACATATTAATAACTGTCCATATTTGTAAAATTTTTTATCCTGTTCCTTAGAGAAATAACTAACAAGGCGAGTGCTCCTGGAGCTACAGTATCCATTTCTGGTTGAGTTACAAACCTTGGGCAATCAACTGTTTCCAGCTTATGTAACCAGAAACTGACTTGTCTTCTCTTTTTTTCCTCCAAACAACAAATCTGTTTTCTGACTATGGCTGACTGACAAAGCGACTGAATGATTATAGAGTATTAAACCTACCTACAATAATGACCATAAAGAGACCAACTTGCCACACTTATCAGCTTATAACTTTCCTTTATCTCTGTTTAAAGCACATCTTGATGTTTGGGAGGGAGTGAAGAGAATCTCTGAAAAACAGAACCTTATTTAACAACAGCACGAGAAGACTTGGACACAATTTATATGCCACAAACAGTCCTTAAAAGATGAATGATTTATTAATAGTTGGATTTCTAAGAAGCAAAACAATGGATTAACCAGTTGCTTAAAGGCACAGTAGGTCTAAGTGTACTTAACACCCTTTACTGGTACTGCTGAGCACTATTTACCAAACTCAGTACTCCTGTATATCTGCAATGTATGTACCTGTTAATCATTTATAATCCTTTCATTAAGCATTTATAAAGGCATGTTAACATGAAGCTGAGTGCACAAAGTCTCAGCACTGGGGTCCCCAGTACCTCAGTCCTGGCAAGCACCCTTTGGTCCAGCCAAAGCACAACCAAATCCCAGGGATTAAATCTTGAAGCAGAAAACTCATCTGCGGCTGGATACTGATCCATTACGTAGTTAATAGTAGAAAAAGGAAAAGACATGCCACAGGAATTCAGGGATAAGAGGACACACCAAGGCACTGAACTGCAACAAATTAGAATCTAACGCTTCCTGGACTGAAGCAAGCTGCTGGCAGAATAAGCAGCAAGCCTGGCACCTGATCATATATGATGCAAAAAGTGTTCTTTCCCTTGGAGAGTTATACTATATTTTCTGTTTCCTTTTAGAAAACATGTAAAAGAAATAGTTCACCATTTTCTGCTGTTATTTATACATCTTCATCCTGGCTTCCCTTCTGCATCTCTCTAAATAACTCTGCTATTCTTCCCTCAGTTTCTCAGACCTTCTGGATACAATTCTCAGATTAAAACCTTCAAACTTTTTGTTTCCTTTCCGTATTTCATCTTGTCTTTTCAGAAACGTGGTCCTCAGTAATGAATAAATATTTAAGCTGAATGCATACCACTGACTTACATACATCACACAAATAAATGCAGTCTTTTGGACCCTCTTTGAAGCTGGGCCCTAAGCATAGACTTTAATAATAACGTTCAACATCTTGTTTTTTGTTTGTTTGTATAGAATTTAAACTAATCTCAAGTTTCCCTAAAAAGTTATTAGTTTCCTCTGCAACGCTCATTACATTTTATCTGCTCTTCTGGTTACCAGTTTTTGGTATTTATTCAGTCACCTTCAAATGAACAAGTAATCGTAATATTAGGATTTCTACTCCCCTTTCCCCTATGTAAAGATGAAAACAGCAGCTCTAAAGCACAACAACTTCTTTTGCATTCTACAATGGATACAACAGACACAAATCTAACCACTGTGCAGGGAGAGAATATCCTATAATTTTCATTGTTAGAACGAAGAGAAAAACTCACAGCCATTGACTTATATCAGGACCTCCTCTTCAGCACGCTATTTTGGATAACTTGCAATGCACCAGTGCCTGCACAGGTATTGACCATGTCTAAGAAGCTTAGGTCACTGAAGTAATACTGGTTTAAGTATGTCTCCACTTCATTGTGAGACAGAAGGGTCTTTGGAAAGCATCACACGAGCTACACAATGAAAAGGCATTTGCAGGCTAGTGAAATAAAGTTAAATGCAGTAACTTAAAGGTAGGGAGTGGGGAATTATTGTTCTTATGCTTTATCTGATTAGAATTACTACTCAAAGCACGGTAAAAATGTGGCAGTTATATCATCACCATGGAGCTCAGACACACAAATCCAAAAAGCGTTCAGCTAAGCTTCCAACACATGCTGGTTTCTACTGCAAAGTCTGCATAATGTTTTCAGTGTTTTAAGATCTTCAGTGGAAACAATCCCATACTAAGCAAAAGAAGAGTATAGACAGTTTTCAAGTCTGCATTTACAAAGCAGTGGATGCAGTTTTCTTTGTTATACCCAGCTCCTTCCCAAGTCAGAATGCCACATCTCCCAGTCCTTCCCACCATCCCTTCCTGAGCAATGGAGTTGATATGGGTAAACACAGGCTCACATGCCACCTCAGACCCTCAGAACCTAGCTGCATTTTTGCTGGGCCACAGTACATCCCAACTTTTTTTCTTCTTTTCCATATTTCATAGAATGGCCTAGGTTGAAAAGGACCGCAGTGATTATCTAGTTTCAACCTTCCTGCTATGTGCAGAGTCGCCAACCACTAAAGCAGGCTGCCCAGAGCCACATCCAGCCTGGCCTTGAAGCTACGGAATTCTTCCCATACCACTTACACCTCCTTATTCATGTCAATATCTTACTTCATTTTTGGCTTTCATGGCATTAATTCGTAGCCAGCCAGCCTCTATTTCCATTCTGCAGACCCTCACCTTAGTATATCTATCCTGCTTCATGTCTCATGGAAGTTTTAAGACTAGTCAATAAATTTTAGCATGCACTTTCATGTACTTAAGACAGCTAAAAGTATACATATTGAAAAATATGCTTGGGATAGATAGCTTTCAGTTCCGTAAAAATATTTGATATTGGAAAACATTTTAGGTTAGGCAAGAATAAGCCCTAAGAAAAAAACAAAGAGAGAAAGCTATGCAATAACAAAATCAAATGCTGCTTTCATTGAGAACTCTGCAGGGAAACTTTTGACCTCACTGTGAATAACACAGCATGCCCTCCACTGAATGCAAGCATTTATATTGTTATTACTGCCAATAACAAAATTTAACCCTAGAACTGTTAACAAATGGATCTATTTCACTGTAATTATGTGCTGTCATTTTCTATTTTCTTTTAGATTTTTCAAAACAGAAATAGCAGGGAGTCTATCTGCAGTTTTCCCTCACAGATTTTCTCAATGAATCTAGATTTCAGCCTTCACAGAAAAAAAAAAAAACCAAACCAAAACAATTGTTTTGAATACCTATTGCTTTGGTATTCAAACTATTCTTAAACATTTGCAAATGACATTTCCAGACATAACCAGTTGTAAAATTTTGATCTTCATTGGATTTTGAAAGTGCTGTATTAAGTAATTAATACCAAATATTAAATGGTGCTCACAGACCTTTGCGCAAGAAAATACAAGTCCTTATCCTGACATACAATTGCGCGGTGCCTGGGACCAAGATTCTGGGTACTGTGCAGAACAGGCACAGCTCCAGCCAGGGCCCTACCAGTAATGAGTTGAGAGTGATTGCTTGCCCATTTCTTATCATGTACAGTTCCACGTATACAAAACAGACGACCAGCCTTTTTCACAAGAGCATAACAGCATCACTGCTTAACGTGGTAACAGGAAACTCAAAAGGAGTCATCGCCCATCCGTGCACTCCCAGACCACAGGAAACAGCAGCACAGCAAAACTTCAAGTAGCTGGTACAGTAACAGAAGTGTTTAATGATAACATTAACTGGAAAAATTGTAACATTGGGTGAGTTGCATCTCTTTATCAATCTTCTCCCAGATTTAACGTAATAAATGAAGACCATGCCTCCAATGTTGTCGTTCATCTATCATCACGTCGGTGATTATTATAGCGCTACAAAACAAAGAGAAAAACTTAATTTCAAGGAAGATTTATGGTGAGTGAAACACAATCAGACCTAAATAAGCTGAGTAACCAAATAACAGGCATTTGTTAAAACTTTTTTTTTTTTTTTTGCAGCAAAATCTGATCAAAATACAAGTTTAAAACGTCAGTGTTGAACAATTTGGATATAATTGCCAGCACAGGAAGGAATAAACACTGGTTAATAAAATGAGAATCAAATACAATAGCTAGATAAGACAACCATAGTTCTAACTGTGCAACTGTCAGTATAGGTTACTTCTCCACAGTGTGACCTTCAGTACTGTCCAACCTAATTCTGCATGCCTGCAATGTCTTAAATGCTCTGCAATTTAAAAGCAATAAGCTTAAAATAACCTGCAAGTTAAGAATACAAGGCTGGAAGGAAAAAAAAAAAAAAAAAAAAAAATCACAGAAAAGCAATGTGAAGGCTAACGTTAAATCAGGCAGGGTCACTGTCCCTTAAGGAGAAGAAAACTGCAACAATGGAAGTATTCTTTTTTCTTTGCCTGAGAACATTTTTTTCTTTCTTTTCCTGCTTTGATGCTTAACTAAAATGAACCATTTTATATATAATACCAGCAGGATCATGAAAGGGTGCCAAATATATAGAAAAGCCTGAAAAAGAAATCTGCGCTCTTCCAGTGCTGAGGAAGTGCCCCATCAGCACAGCTCAGCATCTCTGTTTAGCTCATGCCCGTACAAAGCTTGGTCATCCTTTCAGCTCTCTGTGCATCCTCTCCAGGTTCCAGCAAGAACGTAAACAAGGTCATGTGAATGCCAGTAGTTTTTTTTAATTAGTTTTCTTTAATTCCTTCTAAGAGAAATACACTGACCCACAGGCGAGTAGTGTGACAGAGCCAGGGACAGGCCCATGCACACAAGATGAGCACGGAACCACTATAGGATTACATCCAGGTCACAGCCATCACAGCAGCTCCTGAGCAGATGCACACTGCTCACAGCACAATGTAATGCCACTAAGGAGCAAGATGCACCAGAATTAACAGAATCACTCATGAAAACCAGACTTCATAAACTGCAGAATTAAAGTCACGGTGCTCACACGTATAGCACAGAACATTTTTAAAGAGGCCTGAGATTTATTGTTTGATATAGAGTTTCATCTTTGTAAAAATTAGCTATCCACTTCAGCATTTGTTTCTCATAAAAGTGAAGGCAAAGGAAAAGCATAAGACAGGTACACTCTACATAGTAAATAGCCCCTTTTGGAAGATAGAGAATATGCTTTTTCCTTTTCCTATTGTCAGTGGTAGGACTGCACTTGTTTGAAGGTGGCAGAAAAACCACAAATGATTTCTTACGGCTCCTACCTCTGCTCAGAGCAGGAAAAATAAAGGCGACAGTGAATGAACTAAGGTCCTAAAGTGAGAGTCATTCATCCTTATTTAAACTATGACAAGCATACAGATTGTAAGACTGGCAAAATAAGCTTTAGGAAACGTAACTAAATAAATCAAATCTTAACCACGGCACTGGTTGCCCAAGTGCACCGACCCATGCACTGCACATTCATCTGTGTTAGAATTCATCTCCAGCCTCTTTAATTTAATAGTTTTTCACTTATTTGTCATAACTGAACAGTATTTCACTTGTGATCTGGTATCTCTTAGGGACTAAGCAATATCGAAGGTCTCTTTACACAGATAACAAAACCAACACAATATCACCTCCACAACCAGTTAACCTGTGTAGTTTACCTCTCCTTTCTTAGCTTTCTTAAAGGCCTTAAGTTAACTGCAAATGGCAGGAAATCTATTTGGGCTGAGCAACAAGGAACAAGGGTTGATCCCCAATTTCTCTTGAAATACATTTTGCAAATTCTACGTAGCACAAGATACAACACAGAAAAGAAGAGTGGTAGAAGCATGCGTGTGAGGTGGAGAACTATGTCATTTGTGTTTCTTCTGCACTATACACATGCAAACCTGTATTAGGCATACAATGCAATAGAGAAACAGAAAAAGCTATTGGGCTGTAAGAAGTCCAGAATGGCTTCAGCGAGCACACTTATGTGGCTTTAAGTAGAACAGCACAATTCTAAGCTAACATATACATACTGTACAATAGCGCATACATTTCTCCACTGTCCTCTGCTGCACTGACATCCAAGAGCTGGCCTGGATCTTGCTCTGAGCTTTGAAAATTCATTGCTATTTATGTAATAATATAGGACTTGTTTTTAACTGCACATATATCTTTCCTGACTGCAGCAAGGTTGAAGATGTACAAGAGATGCTCCATCTAAAACATTGCCATTGAAAAAGCCAACAAATTTTTTAAAAATTGAATTATCTGCGTTTACTTAATAGACTGTCCGAGAGCTTTGAAGGGCAACGATTCATGAACTGAAACTTAATGTATTATATGATAATGAACCCAAAGATGCAATAACAGACTAACTGAGCAGATAATTATACATTCATAATGAGCAGTAATGGGGATTATGGTCCATATTATGGCCAATTATGTCTATTCTGAAATTTATATAACAGATTTTTAACAAAGCAATAATCAAGAGCACAAGAGGTCCCATGTTACATTCGACACCCACAGGGGAGCAAGACAACACAGGAAATGAACATTACACTATCACTACCCTCACAGCAGTGTTTCTTTCTCCAGCACCCACAAAAGGCTTTTGTGAGTTTATGAATGGGAGCAGTTACAATCAACATGCAGCAGTACTTGAGAGACCATTTTACTCCCAAATCTTCCCAGGAGTAAAGAAATGATGACACATCACACAATGTGCCTCACTCAAATGTGACCCAACTTTGAGAAAACATCTTGGGAAAGCAGATGCCACGTTCTCAAAACTTCCTCACTTGGAAACACCCCAAGTAAATTGGCAGTCTGTTTCAGGAGGTCACAACATTTAATAAAGTGAACCCTGTCTTTCTCTCCTTAATACAGTTAGTAATAAAGCAAGGCAACGTTTCAAACACATGACATATTACTCCACTCTTGTTGGAGAATTGACCTGAGTATTTAACTTTCATGATTCATTTAAGTCCCACTCTATTTTACTCCGAAAAGGAAAAAGTTAGACAAGTAAAAGAAAATCTAGACATTTCCTATAAATATTACCTGTCATTTCTTGAAATTGTCTAGCTTTATTTGTCTGGGTTTTTTTTTCCCCCTATGACAACAATAGGAAATCCACAGAAAAGATTGAGCCTACAACAAACCAGGCTTTTTTACAGCACTGAAAACAAGCTGCAGGAATAACTGTGTAGAGGAAAATCTCATTTATGAAAAACACCCATAAGAAACAAGGTTACCTGATAGAATAAACTCTAACAAGTAGATGGTATAAGACAGTTGCTGCACATCTTACTTGCATAATATATCCACTGGTGAAAAGGTAAAGGCAGCCTCATTTTTAAAAATGAATTATTTTGCATTTGTGTTTGTGAAGGGAGGATCAACAGCAGTTTTCTACCATCTTAGAATTAATCACACTGCTATATAAATCCTCTATATTTTAAGAGCTCTGTAACTGTGATTTCAGAAAAGTTAAATAATGTATGAAATCGAAAAATGTCATTCTTTTAATATCTTTCTCCTTGTGAAAAAAAATTGCAATTACAGCCATAAAAAACGATTGTAGCCTTCTTTTAAAGCATTATAGAAATTCTCATTGTTTAGTTAACCAATTCAGATTCAGCCAACGTGACCTACCTTACCCTGAGGGAAAGACCTATTGTAGCAGTAAGCAATACATCTCTACACACTTGTAATTCAAAGGCACTGAGGCAAAAACTGTCAAAACATTACTAAAGTCGACAAGGATGTATGGTTCATTAGTCTAGGAACTGATGTGTTATGGACCTGTTTGTGATAAGCCTGGTAATTTAAATCAAGTAACAAGTTAATGTAAAACTACTATGACTCTATTATTAAATTTCAGATCATGTCTTCAAATAAAGGCACCTGTAATTGTAGACATTTATCACATGGCTGTAACAAGCCTCCTATCATGTCAACATAATCAATAATCAATTTATAAAATATCATTACTTCATCCAAAAATCTCTAGCTGTTTCCTTTGTATTGACATGGAGGACCAAACAGCAGTGTAACTTCAGTGACCCAGTCTTTGTCTATTATTACAGAATCAGACTCAGTATTACCAGCACTTACACAAGCTCTATAGCTACAGACAGAGCTGAAGCCCAACTCACTGCCCTGAGCCCCCCAAGCCCCCAGCAGTGCAGCTTCCAGGCTCCATGAAAATCCACCTCTTGCCAAGTCCCTTGATCCCTTTTGGCTCTGCATCCCTCAGCCATGTGGAAGACGTGCATCCACTCCCCACATGATTGCCGTGCAGCCCACTCTACTATTGAAATGGAGCAAAGACCTGTATAGTGCAATCAGCTTTAAGAGAAGATGAGGTGTTACAGAGCTGGAGATGTCATGCACTTAAGCTCCAGCATAAAACCGCAGTTGTCGTAAGGTCGGTTGCTTGATTATCACTTGATATTAAGTTTTTCTGCATATCAAGTAGCACGCTATTAATATTTTCCCCTGCATTTTAAGTTAAATAATTTCCAAGTCTAGTGCATTAAGTGTACACACTAATGAAAAAACATTGCTTCCATTCTGCAACCTTAAGAAGCCAGAAAGGAGGTGCTACGTACTGAACCCTGTCATGGTTTTGTGATTTTTGGTTTTTGGTATTCCACATCATAACATCATATAGTGCACTGGGAGTTAAAGTGTTAATGTTCCAGTTCTGGGTAGCTGTCCCGGTACGTCACAGAGGTCATGGGATCTGGCCCCCCCTTTTGGCTCACTCTTACCACCGGTTGGAGGGTGTGTGGCTTTCAGGTTTGCTCAGTAGCAAACTCTCTCTCCTATTTTATTTCATTTATTAGTCTCAATTTCAACTAGATTGTATTATATTGTGTTATCTTGCATTCCAATATCATAGTTAGCAAAATAAGTTTTCCTCCTTAGATCGTTGCCACTGTTCTGTTTTTTTCCTTGAACCCAGCTCCCATCTCCCTACCCCTTTTCCCTTTCCCTTCCCATTTTTGGGGGCCAGAGGCCCATGGGCCTACTCCGCCCCTATCACGGGCATAGATTGATCTAGTTAACTCCATGACAACCCTTAAAAATTTGTCAAATTTCCCTCCTATGATACACTGGAACTCATTTTATTAATCACAACTTTCTGTCTTTTTACATCAATTTATTCATTTATGAAAAGTACTGCAGAAGATGGGAAGGAAGGTTAACATGAAAACATTTATCTTTTTCATCCAATTTATACAAAAGTACCACATGCACTAACGTTAGATATAACTATTTTAAACTTGTGTGATCTTCCCAAATTGTCATTAATTTAAACATTTCTAAAACCAAGTAACACTGCTACAGAACAAAAATTTTGCAAGAACTACTATCGCATTTCACTCCATAGCCCAATATACCATTGCAAAACTGTTTTCTTCAGTGACAGGGCTGATAACAGGTGCATGCTACTTCTGCTAAAGGACCACAGCTTTCTTTCCTTCTCTTCAAATATGCAGAGCTCTTTGGTGCCTGCTTGTGAATCACTTCTCACTCTGATAAACTGGACAAACAAGAACATTGAAATAACTCAGACTCCACCACTGATTTAAGTATACAGAGCAAAGCATCTGCCTGCAGAACAGATGTCCCCTTCCCAGCAGGGTGGATGCTGTGTGTGGCTGCCAGGCATGTGGGAGAGGGCCTGCAGGGACACCATGCCATGTTATGGGAAAGGCAGAAACAGAAGCACATCCCCGTGCTTCAGAACCAAGTAACTGGCTGCAGGGTACACACTTGTCAAACTGCACCAAAGGGCTACCACTGTGCCAACGCAAGGTATCTGAAAATTTGTGAGCCTTATTACTCCATGTAATATCAAAATACCATTAAGTATTATAATTTTTTTAATTAAAATTCACAATTTAAAAAAAAAACAAGACCAAAACCATCTGCCTACTTCAACTGCACTCACAGTTTAGCCATAACATGAACAACTCCAGGCCAGTGGTGCTTTCTCAACCACAAGGAAATAGTATTACAGAACTGTAGGACATCCCGAGATAGAAGAGCCCTACAAGGATTACCGGGTCCAACTCCTGACTGCACAGGACCACCAAAAATCCATTATTCAAAGCTCAAACATTTGCTGCTGTCTGAAAGGTTGTCAGATTGCCCCCCAGAAACACCCTGGGAACAAATTGGTTATTGTCTGTACCATACCTCAGCAAAATTAGATGAGACCATCCCCTAACAGCATCGCTTCACAGTACTAATGTACAAACTTCAAAAAGAGAGTTTCCCTGCAGGCCATGATCAGAAAACACTGATGCAGAAGAACTTCCAGAAGACTCTGGAGAGAGTGATAAAATATCTGCTCTCTCCAAAGGATTTCCATCATTTATGCTTCTCTTTCTACCAAATGAACTAATTACACCCGAACACCATTAGCACAAGAACTTCTCCTCTTTAAGAGATGCTCTTTTGAGTGTCAGTTACTGTTGAAAAGAGAGACATGTATACACAGAGCAGGAGACTAACTAGGATTTGTTTTGAGAGATATCATCGTTTCAGAAGATAACCAAAAAAGCTTGTTGTCTTTAAAGTTGTTCTTTAGCGTATTCTCTGCACCCATATCGCTCTTTGATGTCATTCCTTAGAAGAAGTGTATAAGTAAACACAAAAAATAATAATAAAAGTTCATAGCGCACATAACCTCTTTCCATAACAGACTGACAAATCTACTGTGATAGAGGCTTGAGGAAAATGTGCATCTGTACTGAGGCATAGCAGTAGAGGAGAGGTATTTAATGACACAGCTCCAGAAAAAAAATGATATGTATTTGATAATTTCCATATCCTCTAATGGCTAGAATTTTGTCACTTGAAAATTCATGAGAAGATCTCTTGTAACTTGTAGATACAAGCTTTCACATCAGATTTTCACCTGAGCTCAGGTTAAAAAAAAAAAAAAAAAAAAAACAGCTTTCAAGGCAACACAGCTTACGCTTCCTTCTCAAGAAGAGATGATGACACACTGAAAGAAAGCTTGTCTCAACTTCCCAAGAATACTTGTGTGATTTCTTGTGTACAAACATTTTTTTTAAAACAAGAGTCAATGTCTCAGTTGCGGTAATGCCACATTTGTACTGAATTTTGCTTGATAACTTGCTGGGAAGGAAAAACTTCACAAGGAAAAAAAAAATCTTGATTTTCACATGAGTACTGGTAGGCAAAGATTCAAGGAGTTAATATTATATTATTAAGCATGTCACATTGTGAGGTACCTTAATAATTAAACAACATCACTTTCTTGTTGGAGAGAAGTCCTAGCTGAAATTTAAATGTAAGTACTCCAAACAGAAATATGCAAGAGTAAACATTTGCTGCAATTAACTGAAGACTACAAAACCACTAGCAAAGATATTCTTTTAATATAGTTTTATTCTGCAGCTTAAATGAAATCTGCTGATTTTTTCATTGACCGATATCAAAACAGAATATAGAAGTGAAATCTCAAGAACAAGCAATGCATACCTTCAGTTTCAAATTATACGTTTCCACTTCTTTCCCCCCAGATCTCTTCTCCTCTTTCTCCCTTTCCCATCACAGACCCCTATATTTAAATGAAGATGGAGATTATCTTTTTCACAAAAACCCATTTCAACTTAGTCAGGTCCTTTTCACTCAGAACCCCTTCCAGGCCTAATAATTTAATTATTTGTATTATCTCTTTTAGCAGAGCCACAGTACATTGAACACATATAATAATTTCAATTGTCTACCTGCCTACTGAACGTAATTGTAAAAAGGCTTACCAAGAGTCTTATTTTTCCTCACCAGCAAGCAGACTTACTGTAAATAAATAACATATCCAAATCAGTGTAATTTACCAACTTGAAGAAGTCATTGAAATTTTCATTCAAAAATGCAAGGAAAATGTTTTAAAAAGCCCTCAGTAATACTAGGAAGAAAGGTGCAGGGAGAAAAACAGAAAGCAAACCTTTTGTGCCCCAGTACACCAGCTGGAAGAGTGACATTGAGAAAGACCTTACTTAAGACTCTCCTATGCCTAATTTATCTCAGATGCTATTTTCCAGCCTTCTAATCCTTATGTTGCCTAGGGTGTTTTATAGCTTAAATAATCATAGGAGGACGAGGTTGTCTCTGGGAAACTGAACAATAACTTCTAACCTTCTGAGTGAATGCTGCAGTCACCAACCTATTTATAGCAAGGGGTCCTTGACAAGACTCACTCACTCTACCTGTGCTTATGTAGGATCCAGTCCACAGCAAGCTGCAGCAGAAGACAATGCTCAGCCCGTCCACTTGCAGATGCCCTGGTCTTTCCAGTGCAGGAGCCACCCACAGCGTGATAAAGCACAAATTCAGACTTCAGAAGAATATCAGTGTTGAAAATGGAGGAATATGCCAGTCTGAGTCTAAGCCCAGTTAAGGCAGAAGGAATCCAGTTTTCAATTTAGATCCTTAAAATACCTGACAGATGTCCAGGTCCCCTTACAAATGGAGGTTTATGCCTTTACCACAGGATCAACTCATGTTATTTGCACCTGATGGAGACTGCTAACACAGCACAGCAGCAGAAAGCAGTCACAGAGTGAAATAGTATTTGAAGTGGACATTGTACATTTCAAGTTTCTTTTTAAGGGCATATTTAACACTGAAGATTGTTATTCCCAGCACTCTGAGACATACGGCAAAATGATGCTTACTCCAGGCTGTATTTTAACGTAACCAGAGCTCCTCAGAGCCCTAGCACATAACCAGCCAGTGGGGATACTGTGTTAAGAAAACATGAGAGCCACAAGCGTTCACACTACATTGTTGCTCACAGCTTTTACTTGTTTTGACAGAAAAGTTTGGAAACCACTGGTTTCCCAGGGAGCCCCAGCAGCTTCACCTGCACACCCTCTCTATGCAGCAAAGAACAGACACTAGGCATAAAGGCTTGTTATAGGCAAAGGACAGCATACCACAGATGTAAAGCCAAGTAAATTACTACAGAATAATTGTAATCTTAATCATCTAATCAAAGAACTCAGAGCACCTTAATTGTTACAGATAAAAGACAAAGAATGTCACTATACAAATACATAATTGCATTATTCTGTATTTTATAGGCACCATTCCTACTATCTGCCACTTTCCCTGGTGCCCAAAACATCAGAGGCCTCCAACATGTGTACATGAGACCCACCACAGAGCAGCAGATGGTGATAGGTAGGACCCCACTGGGCACCAGAGCCACTGCTCCCCTGGGCAGCTCACCAACGGCCAGTTCAAGAACTGAGACAATGTTGCACAAAAACAGTACTTGGGTGACTGAAAAGAGCAGAAAACAAGCACCTTATATGCAAAACGCACCATATACAATAAATCTGAATTACTAAAGAAAGTGCAAGGTTGAAAGAAGTGTTAGAAAACATAAAAATGACCTTAAGTACACCCTAGAGAGATAACAGTCAGTATCACAGCCCTCACAGCAAAGGAGCTGGGATGCAGGCATCATCCCCCTGTCTCTGTGAGGTCAAGGGGCAGAAGGTTGAACACCTATTACCATAATATTCGATTCATGAATACCTCATTCCATGCAGAATTACTACTTGTCACTACTATCCCTGTAAGAACATGAATGTTGCATATTATGGACATAAGAAAGATTAGAATCAGGCCACTAGAAAAACTACCATTACAGCAAATCCTAATAAAGATGAGGCTCAAAACAAGTCATGGCAAACTGACTCTAAGTTCAACATGCCTCAGCCCAGAGGGCTTACACACCCTGTACTAGGTCTTTTGTCTCTTGCTGTCTGCATGCAAAAATGAGAGCTCTGTAGCTCAGTAATCAATGTCCTAACTTTCCTATACAGCTCCCTTGAGTGCCCCTGCCTGTAGAATTCCATCCCAAACTCCCAGTGTATATTCCCACTGCTGCCCAAGCAGTACTCTGACAGGATCAGTATGGGCACACGCTATTTTCGTGGGGTTCGAAAACCTCCCTCAAACCATACATTGGCTCCCACAGTTAACCAATGGTGAGTAGTGCTACTTGACACAGCCTAGGGCCAGGGCACCCCAAGGCAAGCAACAGAGATGACAGCAGTATCCTGGCATCCCCCACCAGGGCACGGGGCAAATGTTGTGAGACTGAGAACTAACACCTGACACTGCTCATTGGGCTCAGACTCAAGTGAGCAAACACAAACATCCTTAACAAATTTTATAAACTTAAGGTGTTTCATAAATTATGTAATAAATAATTCAAATTGACTCCATCTCAGTGCCAGAAAAAAAAAAAATTTAGGACTACAGGCTTCTAGCACAACTGGCAAGGATGTGGAGAAACAGAGCCAGCAGCTTACACTGAGCACAGAATAACTAGGTTTCTGCAGGGGCTGCAATCAACTTCTTGAATTAGAAGTAATGCAATACACCAAAGAACAAAGACAGCTTGAAAAACAAATGGAGTTACAACAAGTACATGAGACTTATTTTTTATTTAGTCAGGGCTTTCAGAAGGGGAAGAGAAGGGAGATTGAAGGGTTTAAGAATCCAATTTGGATGTAACCCTGTAGTCCGATAAATGCTGCCTTGCTACAGCTACAGGCGGGCCGCAGGTGGTGAATTACCCTGCTGCAGGCTGGGGCTGGTCAGGCTCTGACTGGACCAAGATTGGTAGCAGCTCCATCTTAGCTTCACAGCTGTCACTGCACCTACTTAATGACCAGACAGCTTTCCTGACTTCTTTGAGATTTCCACAGTTCTGTAACACCCACTGTTAAAACAGTTTGGATGCATTTCTGTAAGTAACAGATGATAGATAGTAGCTGTCCTACGTAGGATGAACAGCTGCAGCCAGAGGACAGGTAAGCACAAACAACAGAAGCCCTGAAAATCTGAGCACAAGAGGATACCAGAGACCCCAGGTCCATGAAGAACTTGTCCAGAGTCAGCTCATTTGAGCTAGCGCTCGAATAAATGGGAGCTCAGTCTGTGTGAGAAGCGACAAATATCAAAGACATGTAAAAGACTATGGGTATAGTAAGCTCAGGTACAGCACAGCACTGCAGGCCAAGAGAAAGGAAGAAAACATTGTGCTCCTCTGAGCACAAAATTTAAGATGCAGGTAACTCGCTGCAGCCACCAACAGCTCCAGTCCCCATTGGAACTCTGGCCAGAACCATTCCCAGCACTCCCCAGCACCTTCCATCAGGCTCGGAAAGCCCCGAGGTCAGACCCGGAAACAAGCTGCTGGATGGCCATCTGCACCACAACAGAACGGGCCAGTGTCCTCACTGAGGACCCCAGCAGTGCAGAAAGAAAACATAAGCTCTGAAAATCACATTCACAGGGGTCATCTTTCCACACAGCCTCTACATATTAATTTTAATTTGCACAGAGTGCTCATCTTCTTCAAGGATGCATTCACTACATAAACTACATACTAAATATTTGTGTAACAGTTCAAGCGGATCAACCTGTGTTCAGAGATGAGATTTTTCTTCATTAGACACTTCTTAATCAGATATTGCTCCCAAATTATTCTTCAGACTAACTCTTAGTGAAAACATATAGATGAGGCCTTCAATTTCTCTTCACAAAGTTTCAGACACATAAGCATAAGCAAAAATTTAAACATTTAAAGACACTGATGTACTTTCCTGAGCCACTTCTAAAAACTATTTAGGTTTCAATTTACAAGCAAAGGAAAAGAGTAAAAAGCACTTCATTACTCAGTGCTGAGTGTTTTAGAACAAGACGTATACAGCAAGGAAAAAAAAAAAGCCTAGACAGGTGGGTTCACTTGTAAAACATCCCTTGGGCAAATGACAGTGTTTGAGGAGAAAAATGCTACTCTGCCAACCATTGCTTTTAATGTCTCAGTTACCTGAAATGAGATCATAGAATTTTTGTCATGATGGCAGTATTTCTGGAAGCCAGTTGAGTGCCTGCACTTAGATACACTGTACAGCCCTTCTTTTTCAGGATAAAGATAAAAACTATAAAGGAATACATCTAACTAATTTAAGAAGTCATATGGGATGTTAGTTTTGTATATAAATTCTAAACTGTTCCTTGTTTTCTACTGAGGAAATTGTTTCAATTCTTACTGTTATGCTGCAGTACTTGTAAAGGTAATGAGCTATTCAGCATCTATTCTGACTGAACTATTTGCAACTCGTTAGTGCTTTTGAATGTAATTGACAAATTAATATCTGTAACTTTTTCCCATCAACAGTATTAAATAAGGAAATTGCTGTTCCAGAATGGTAATGATTATATTTATAATAGCAAGCTTCTCTTCTGATCTATTTTTGGTTTAAGTTTACTCCCAATATATCAAAGTAAAAAAAAAAAAAAAAACAAGATATTTTTCCCACTCTATTTATAATCTTTAATTCCCGTACATTTACTAGACAAGAAAAATTAATTTCATTGACTCTATTGTTTCTATTCAGGTTCTCAGTACTGCCATACTCCGTTTATCACTGGTAAAGGTTAATTTTAAAAAGTTTTAATCAGTTAAAAAGTAATAACACAAAGTGAAAACTTCTGTTCATCTTCTTTATGGTCAAGTGTGTAACACTTTTTGGTTTTTTTTTTTTTTGTCATTTTGTTATTGCTGTTTTTGAAGCTTTCCCATCAAAAATCTCAAAATATTTTAAAATACTCAACATCTCTATGGTACCCTATGGTGCTGTCACATATAATGCTTGAGGTCAGCTTTCTATCACTTTTTTTAATGCTTCAGTACTCAACAACAACAAACCAGTGAGCACAGGCAAGGTCCTCCCTCTGACTCACATATCTGCACCTTCCTGGACACAAACAGGACATTCTCCTATTTCTTTTGGACACATTTTCACGTGGCTGTTTCTGCTGGCCACCTATTTTTTCGATATCAAGTCTTATTGGTATTTTGCTACTACAGAGGAACATGTATGAAATTAGCTCATATTTTGTAGCACAGAAATAAAACAAATCCCTGCCTGTGCTTCTGGTGGAGAAATTGAGTTTCCCTCAACTCCACATTAAAATATATCTCAAAACACTTTCAGCCCTTAACGAGGACTTCAGAGCCAAGAACCTCAACATGAGAAAACAACATTGATACTTATAGCTGTTTCTGCCAATAACCAACACTAGCTAGCCTGTCAGCCAGTCAGACAACTGAAAGTAAACGTTACTATTATTACAGAAACCATCCACCTTAAAATATCCAAACTGCAGCTTAAAGCGTTTATATTAAGTAATTACAATGGGAACAGTTTCATAAAGAAATGAAATACAACCTAAATTTCACCAAAATACAACTGGAAATTTGTTTTAAACTTAAAATTGTGATTATACACCATCCAGCTAAATGAAATAGTCAGGTCATCATTTATAGGTCCCTAAAGCTTAAACACATGTTCTCTTCTGAGGAACCAGGGAAGAAATACAAATGGAGTCGTTGCACACGGTGAAGTGTTTTCCTTGTTTTCTATTACTCGTAAGCCATCACCTGTCATCCTCCTTTATTGGGAGGTTGGGGGTAATTTGCTAGTTGAGGAATATCTGCAAAGACTTTTTCCCTTTCCTCACATTTTACTAGGAGTACCCTAGCAGTACAAGGAGCACTGCAACTGACTGGTTTACTGCTCTGGCAGCAGAATCCTCCCAGATTCCTGAGGTCACCAAAGCAATACATGAGCTATGAGCATAAGCTGCTCCCCACCTACTCAAGAAACAAAGGAGCGCTTTCCTAGCAGTGCAAGAGCAAAAGAAATAAAAACAGGGAAAAAGGATTTCACTGCTGAGGTTTTGGTTTGACCCCAAGTTAAAGCTGAACACATATTTATTCCCTGTCAGTTTTCACTGTAACAAGGCTAAGCTTCCCCAGCAGGACGCACTGCAAGGAAATAGCTGCACTCATTAATCCATCACATAATACAGGACATGTGCCAATGTAGCAGGACCTCACAGAAGGAAAGTACAAAGTTTCTAAAACTGCCTTCTCTTCATGAGAACAGCTCCACTACCTCTCAGCCTTTTTGCAATGTGTTAGAGAGAGGCAAACTATTTTAGAGAAAGTTTAGTCAGGTTGCTTCAAAACACAGGGCCTCTTTCAAACTTCTTTAAACATTTAAACAGAGCTCAGCAATATCACAGCAAATTTTGAAATCCAAATTTATGTACACACTTCATGGTTTGGGCCAGTATCACATAACAGATTACTGAAAACACTCGGAACAGATAACTGGATCTTTTTTTCAGTGATTACTTCATTAACAAAACAGCAGTAATTTCAAGTCACCTTGTCCAAATATGGGCCTCTGAATTTGAATGTGAGTGCTACAACTGTTTTTTTTGTTTGTTTGTTTGTTTTTTGTTTTTTTTTTTTGTGAAAAACCTTTAAGAAGGCAATAATGACTTAGAGACACTTTTTCCTCTTACTGACCTCTACAGAGGGAGAACAAGGAAAAGACAAGAGACTTGTAATGAACTAGCATGAACTGACTTTTCCCCTGCAGTAAGCTTAAGATTCTCTCCCTTAATCCGAGTTCGCATAGGAGACCCTTTTGGGAAGAAAGAAAAAGGAACTCTATTTAATACAGACATCAGTGACATTATAAACTGTTATCAGTTGCGAATCCAACACTGAGGATAGAAATGATTTAATAAAACCAAGTATTGTAAGCACAATAAAAGTAATACTTAAGAGCCAGGGACTACTTTTTTGTATGTACTGTAAAGCCTTTGCTTAGGGACACTCACAGAAGGTCAAGTGTGCCACCCGTACATCTGATTGTTGTTAATAAGAAATTTTTACCTGGCTGTGTAGCAGCCCAGGACAACTGGAAGAACCTAGTACCCTAGGTAAGTGAATTCTCCCATTAATAAAACAATTCCTTAACCTGGAAATGCTCATCTTCTGTTCCTATATATCAGCAAACACAATATGATGGAGTTGCTAGAGTAATTCCTCTAATAACAAGTCAAGCGTACCAACAGAGGAACACAGACACATCCTTGCCTCTGTAAAGAAAACTCACAGAAAAGACTCTGGCAGCATATTTCCTAAATCCTTTGTCCCAAGCAGGGGCTGTGCTGAATGTCTCACCTCTGTAAGTAATTCTGTAGCATACATCTTATTTTCTAAGTTTACAGTGCATCCTCTCACAGCACCAGGAGGACAAGCTGGAACAGCTGACATGACCATGACCAAGTAAGCCCAATACACAGCATGATCTCAAACGTCTCCTGTGCTACAGATGTTGTGGAGTTATGTGATAGTTGAGTATCTCTGCTTTAAAATGCATGAACCAGCATAAGTGCCACTTCATTCCTATGTGATGTTTTCATTCAGCAGGACAGGTGCTCTTGCTGCAGAACATCCCAAAAAAGAACATATAAAATATGTATTCACAAACATCTGGTTCACTTTGACTTAAATGCCTATTGAGTAGCTTCTCGAAGCATGAGCAAAAAGTTTTTCACTTACTTTGACCTTCTAAGGAACCTTCTTGTGCTGTACAGCAGAGAACAGGAAAGGAATAGCTACTAAAAATGTGGATGTTGGAACTTGAGTTCAGAAAAACAAAACAAAAAAACTTTCAAACTGTCTTTAAAACCATAGAACACCTTAAGGCAATAGATTTTACACAGACAAAATTTTCAAAAAGAACGGAAATATCACCAATGTGTAAAATATATTTCTTTTTCTGTTGTATATATTTACATACAAAGTTTGTGTTTTAATTTAAACTATGGAATAGATGCTTAAAGAGAAAAGCACATTCACCTCAGCCCTACTTCTCACCTTCAGTCTGGAAGAAGCACAGCAGATGATGATCTACTGCCATCATGCCATAGCTGGTGGTGCCAAGTCAGTTTACCAACAGATTGGAATCCCTGGATATCAGAAGTATGTAAGTTCCTCCAAAAGTAATGCCTCCTATTTATTTCCATGGAAACCACAACGCATACAAAGAGCACAATAACACTATCTGGTAGAGCAAGTTCTCAGCAATAAAACACTATTTTTCAGCATAGTCCCCACCATTTACTATGCATTTTTGCCAATGATGAACTGAATGCCGCACTCATAACTGTCTGCATCAGCAGAAATGACCCACTGTTGCTGTCAGCGCTGCTGAAACACCATCCACTGCCTCACTGTGCTCACATCCACTGTTAGTCTCTCCCGCTCTGCATGGAGGAATTGAATGACAACTTTGCTTCATATGGACTTCCACATCAGACGTCATTCTGTCAGACTGCCCCACTGCTGCAATCTGTCACAACAAAATGTAATGAAATATTGGTACTGCCATACCAACACCCACCTCTGACATTATGGGCCAACGTGATAAAATAGGATGCATTACTTGCAGTGTGGCGTTTATATTTCTTTCCTCCGGGCTAAATTGCTCTCTTTGATGCTAATTAGAGAGGAATTAAGAATATTTCTGGACTTCCATGGTTGTTTCAGTTGTTATAACAAAGCAAGTGCTGGAAATGATTATTGAAAAGCTATTAATTTCTAACATAAATTAACAATAAAACATAAATGGATAAATTCTTATTTTGCTGTTAGATTATATAATCTCAACAAGGGCTTGAGAAAGACATGTTGCATCTTAGTTTCACAATTTTGATGTAAAAGCAGTTCTAAGAATTGAAAAACTAAAGCAGAAAAAGTTGCCATGAATTTTTCCTTAATCTATCATACAAAAAAAAAAAAAAACAAAACATGGGAAATACTTATAAAAAGTACTATCATGCCGCACATCTAAGGTTACATTTAGAAAATGTTTTAATGTCTACAATAGTCTTCCTATCCATTAATGTGGTATTCAGGAAGGTTTTCAGTGGTATAACACTATAATGCAGAATGAAAATGCTAAACTGCTGTTGTTAACAAGCTTTGCACAAAGTAATGCAAGTTTATGGATCCTACTCTCTTAGAATACTTGCTGGAGGATACAGCTTTTTTTTCTGTTACTTCACCGTAACAGCATGAATGAGAGCTAATTTCTCCGTGAGCTTGCTGCATCTTTAGTAGCTAAATAAATACACCAAATCAAGAGTTGTCTAAGAGTAACACAAAAAGTTTAAAGTCTTACAAGAAAGTAAAAAGGCATAGCTAACCTCATAATGACAGCCTGAGCCAGGAAAGACACATAAAAACACCCAGAGCTAAAAAAAAGTTTCCCCAAAATACTATTAGATATCAGCATTCCATCAGACCAGACTTGGTGCAGCTCAGAATTACACACAGAAGGGATCACATAATAAATGTAATAAGCCTTAAGGTTTCTGGTCTTGTTCTAACATCTGAATTATTCTGGAGCAACTGTAAGAAATGTTAATTAAATTTGAAAACATGCTATTTAAAAACTGAATATAGAAATAAGAATATGTAGTGATAACTGACTTCTGTCCATGATGACAGAAAGAAAAATAAAATTTGTTCAGAAATCAGAAATGTGACATTAAGTGATACTCAGTGAGGAAGAGAGTTCAATCATTTAATAGAAAGACAGGTATATAGCACGAAGGAAATTATTTAGAAAAAAATATCGATTTATTCTAATATTTAGAAATGCATAGAAAACAGATAATAAATTATCATTACGATGTAAGTGATTCTATGTGATTTTTTAATATGTTGAAGTACACAAATCTAGAACTAGACTGTTGAGATCTACATATCTCTAAAGACCACGATTGCATTTTTTTTTTTTTTAGGGATTGTTCTGCAGAATTTACTTCCATTAATTCCTCAGGAAGAAAAAAAAGAAAAAGTCGATCAGGTATTAAGAATGACAAACTGTTAGCGAGATCAATGGATCAGTAGAAATGTAATAAACTAAATTTTAAATGCGGATGATTTTGAATTAGACTAGGCAGGACACTAAAATCTGCACCTGACAGTAAAACCCTATTTTGGAAGGAGCAGAATCAGAAAACCTAAGTAGTATTTATCCCCCTCTGAATTTTAAATTATTAAAACAATTCTATCAATACTACAAGAAAAAAAAAAAAGCAGCTATCTGAACAGATACTTCCCTTTACATAATCAATTTTTTTGTTAATTTACCTTCTTCAAAAAAAAAAAAACAAAACCAAGTATTGGTGCATGGTATATAGATAGATAAATCTTTAATACTGCTGTAGGTGTTTGAATATTTAAGGCCATTTTCATTAATGACTACAACAATAAAATGATTTCTTACTGATCAGTCCTTAAACATGTTTTACCGTTACTTGATCCTTAATCTCCAGTTTGAATGGAAAATAAATATTACATAAAGGGCTTTCTGACTAAAATTCTTTTCTCACGGTGCTCATCATTATCAATTCCCTGAGTCAGCTGGTTATCACAGGAAAGAGAGACGATGCCTTTTGCAATCCAAACAGGTTAATATTTATTGTTGTTTGTACTTTGATGGTTCATTTTATGTTTCCACTGTCAGGTCTAAGCAGCACTGCTTTGTGATTCAGCATGTAGTGCTAAGCCTTGCTCACACCCAGTACTAGGCTTGCCACTGGCAGGGCACACATGGCCATGCTGACTTCTTCAGCGCCTGCCCAAAGACTCCCTTTGTGACTGGCCAGGATGGGACTGGGCTGGCACAGGGACACCCAAGTCCAATGGCCTTGGATAGCTTAGCACACAGTGTGAGGCCATGCATTTCTCAGCAACCAGCTCACACACTTGGCCCCCACCCTGCCATGCCATTTCCGGTTTGCATACTGTTGATTTACATAGTGCTAATTTTTTGACCTCACTATCTAGCTGCAATACCGATGCAGCTATATGTGAAGATTACATCCATCCATTTTTCTCTCAAACACAGAGATTACTAATGTAGAAAAAAGTCAGATTTAACTAACTGTTTATAAATGGGAGTTACAGGACTGCTCAGTTCTTTCTAATGCCCAGAGGAAAACCTTAGTTCAGAAACTCTGATTTTTACAGACTGCTTCAGAACTGGAAGTGAATAATTTCCAAATAGCAATAATTTGTCAACACTTAGAGACACTCTCCTCTAAGATACAGCAGTAAACTTTTCTAAAACTCTCCAGAAGTATAAAAAAAATAGATTCTACCTCAACTTGCACTAATTTGCTATTTTCCTTTATCCTTCTGAACTACAAGTTGTTGAAGTAGCAACTTGTTTGTGTCCACACTGTGCCTGTTAAATAGGACTTTCAAAGGGCATGGAATTTACATATTTTTGTTACATATATACGTATATATAACACACACGCCTTAATACAAAATGTACAAAGCTGAATTACCACTTATTACGTAAAATAAAGCAACAGCTTTTCCCCCAAAGGCATTAAATTTTTCAAGAACACATATATATATTCTAGAAGAACTAGCTTTTAAAAAAAAACAAAAACAACAACAAATACCCAACAGAATAACTTGACACACTGAAAATAATTTCAAATGACTGCAGCTAATATTTCACCCTTTCAGTTTTTACATTAGTTTTATGTTGGGTTTGCTGTTGTTTTGTTTTTTTTTTTTTGGTTTTTTTTTTNGAAGCCACCTGCAGTCTTCTATTGACAGCAGTGCACTATGAATCAGGGCAATAAGAAGCCCTTGATATTTTCAGTCTTACACATAACACATTTTCTCTCAACAATTCAAATCCAAATGCAGCACTCCTAAGATTTTACCATGACGTGGCAATTCTCCGCAAATCAAATCAAAATTCTTCTACAAATAAATCATCCTTATACTATAAATTGAAAGGCTCCGTCCCAGATTTGCTTTAGAAGTCTCAAAACCAATGGGCTTACAGGATGTTATCTAAAAGAGGAGTTCCTTTGCTGTGCTTCCTTCCCTCCTGCTTCCAGGATGGATATTTTTTGCAAGTGCTCAGACAGCAGAATTTGAGCTCTCTTATTGCCTCTAGATAAGCCACTATCTATGGTGGGGGCTGGGAATCCTTATGTTTCCATGAGACACAGTTTCTCTAGGACCTGACTACACGAACAGCTGAATCACCTTCTGGGTATGAGCCATCTGACAATTTGGTGTTGAGCAGTTTACCACTCGTTTGTTCTCCTAATGGCAATTGAGCTGATATTAGGAACGCATCTGCTAACAAAAAAAAATGAGGAAGTTCTGGGGAATATGAGCCTTCCAGGGAAAGGACTTCTAAAGTTCTCCCATAAAGGCATAATAAATTAGACTTATTAGATATTATCTATAATGTGCTACCATATATAGTGTGCCAATACCCTCTAGTGGATGCACTTGTCTGTGTTTATGTCACCCTGTATTAGCTGGTGTACTAAGTCCTAGAAATCTAAAAGCCTTCTTAAAGATTTTCTTGCCTCACGTGGCAAATGACTGCAGTTTTGGAGCAAAGGTCTTCATTTGTGTTCTGCACCCTACTATGTGAGAGATTTAGTTAATGTAGACTCTATGACAGCTTCTCCCCCTCCTAACACGTGTAATGATTCAAATCTTTGTGGAGTTTTCTGACATAGCGTATGCATTCATATGGGATAATAAATAGCCACAACGGCTATTTACGGCCACAACGGAAGGCAGTTTGACACTTCTGTATTTACGCGTTTTTGTTCACTAGCCTAACAATATCTTCTGTTATCATAAAGTGACTTATACAACAATGTCAAGCTCAGAACGTGTGAAAGAAGCAGCTTGCACAAGCCAGACAGGGTGAGAAAGAAGTTTCCGTTAGCAGCAGAGAGGGAGAGTTAAAATTGATTGCCATACATCTACAGCTTTCTGAATTGGTAACATTTCCCTTGGCTGCAAGACAAAAAGTCCTTACAATTAAATGGATATCCTACATCTTATCTGTAATAATTTGCTGTCAACCAGCAGAGACCAAAATACCACCCATCTTCCTGGCTCGCAAGCCAATACTTACTTGTCAGCTGATCTTGTAAAGTAGGGATTTTTAAGTAGCATTTCCTGGAACAATCACACAATTCTAAATTTAGCAAGTGTGCCCATATAATAGCAAGAGACTGTACTGAGTTTAAGGAATTTGTGGCCTTCAACTTGAAGTTCAAATGCAAGGCTTTAGAAGGGCAGCTAAACTATATGTACACGTGTGCTAAAGGACAAAAGGAAAGATCTTCAGTGTAGTAAATGTTTTCAAACTTAAAGAATTCCACATGCAAACAATTTGCAAGATTTTTCTTTATACTGAAACTTTACTAAAAGAAGAAATAAGTGGCCTGATTGTGCTATATGTTTTTCAAAAGTATGGTTAAAAACAGCCATGCTCACAAATAATACACTTCCTAAGCAATGTCCAAATCTTTACTAGCAATTTCTTGCTAGTCTTGCTAGACTTTAAGCTTACATCTTATGAATCTGTTGTTGCACACAAAACATTAGAGAACTGTTATTTATATTGTATTAGGTTTTCTATACTGAATAAAAAACCAGTGTCCTTTTTCTTACTACTTCGTAGCTTAACTAGGCAGAGCTCAGATAAATACTGGGCTATCATGGTAAAAAAAGTCACAAAGCATTGAACAGTAAAGTTAAATATAATACCACATACTCTAGTGTTCCCCAGACCTGAGTGAATGAAGTCTAATTTTAATTTGCTCGTCATTCTGCTCTAAGACGCTAACACCTTCCACATGCAAGCAGGAATACTTGGTGACTCCATCTGATACAGGAACAGATAATTTTCCATTTCAGAGTCGAGTCAGAGAGAACCTGAGTAGGTCTTTGAGGGAGAGACAAGGAATAAGAGTAAGGCAAAGGTCTCAGCTTCTGCTGTGCTTCAGAATGAGTGAGGAAACACAGCACTTATAATTTAATGGTGGCTTTCTATTCTTTAATCACTATTTTACAATTAAATACACAGGGTTTCTTCATAAACTTCTAATCAATCATTACTAACATGGCAAAATTAAAAACTTGTAAAATTTTAAAAATCTTATTACCTTGGGTTGACATTTTGGTTTTTTTGATTATAATTGCTTTTCCAATCAGATATGTGGCCAAAATATGAGGAAAGAATATAAGTAAAAAAGAAGCAAAACAAATTTTCCTGGCATAAACAACTAGCTGCATCACAAGACAACACAACATTTGGAGCATTAAGAGAACTGATCGCAATCAATGCTGAGAATTAATCTAGTGTTTCAGTGATCAAAACCAATTTGTAAAAAAATTATCCATTATTAAAGGGCCAAATTCCCAAAGGAATGTTTTCATTTTATCCCCTTGGAAACAAGTAGTGTTCAGATCTATCCTCCATAGTAATAATCTCCTGTCAAATGAATAGCAGAATGACATTTCCGTAGGCTTCACAGCATGAAAACAGGTAAGGACACACGAACAGAGAATAGCATAGGATATTTAGCTAACCTATTACAACTGTAATAGATTATAGCACTGTTATTTTAGCACATGTTCTCTACAAATTCAGCGCTCTCAACTTTCTGTGCGTGGGCATTTCAATTTTAAGGCAGAAGCACCATCAGCTAAGTTTTTATTATACATGCAATGGAATGAAGAAAAACATATTTCTATCAGATTTATTTTCTCTACTGAAGGAGTATATTAATAAAAATACACTGGGAGCTAGCTTAAGTCCAAGGGAAAGATCCTACTTGATTTAATACCAGGACAGTCTCTCTATATCTATTACAAACACCCCATAGATCACTGTTTTTCACACAAATATTTCTCATGCCAGAAATTTCTCTCTGCCAAACCTCCTCTAAGGATGCAGTGAAATAAATCTATTATAAACACGTTAAGTTTTGCTGTCATAATACGTAAAAGAAACTAGTACAGGCACACATCTGCTGTAGGAGGAAGAAGAGGACAAGCAGTCACTAAGTACTAAGCTACTCCCTGCTAGGTTGCCAGTTTCAGTGAGACCCAAGAACAAGAACTGCTACCAAGCACGATAGCTGCTTCACATCCCATTTGTAGCCCCTAATCAGTTTTCACTAGGCAAGCAGCCACAGAACAGGAGCACTAATAACAGCTTTCCTTGGCAGGATCCAGCTCCAAATTTGGCCAGAGACAAAAGGCAGCTTAGATCCTCAGCGCTTCTCCCCATATTGCTGCAAGCTTCATCCTTGCACTGCCAGCCACTCCTCAGCACTGGGAGTGACCCCAGGAGAGGTGTAGTTCAGAGGATTTACTTTGTTCCCCTAGACAAGTCAGAGTTACAACAGCGCCAAGCCACTCTCAACCTTATGTTCCAGCTAGAAGCATACCATTTCGCAGCCATGAATATGGACACAGGAAAAAAATCTTTTCCTTCCTACATCCTGGCGGCAAACCAAAAAAATCAATACCAGTTGCCTAAGTAAAATCTCAGCCTGACAGGGCCTCCCTGCTGGCTACACAGCAATACTAATGGTCTTGTAGTGGTCTTTAGACAGCACAGGGATGTCAATATAATTTTGTTCCACTTCTCTTGCTTGCCATGTCCCATCTGCAACCAATTCATAACCTTGGTTACTCATACCTTTGCACAAATGGACCGACTCTCCACCTACACCTGCTGTCCCTTTACTCGCTCCAGTGCTTCTCTAATCAATGTGACAGACTTTGCAGCGTGTCCCTCCAAATCTGCTTTGCCTTTAATATTTCACTAAAATGTCAATTAAAACCGCTTTCACCTCCCAGGAGCCCAAGATCTTCTATTCTTTAGGAACAGTAGGACAAAGCCAATTCCCGTCTGACTAAACAAATAAGAAAAAGAGTCAGAAAATCAGGGAGATAAGACTTCTCTATCTTAACCCTCAGAGTTTCTCAGAGATATTAGTTAACCCATCAGGGAAAGTATTCAACTTCATAGGAAAAAGTTTTCTATGCATTTAGACAAAGTGCTAGACAAAGACAGTATACCTTTTGGTAAACAACAGCATAAACACTCTTGAAGCCTTATTTCTAAAATATTTACATTTTCTAAGCAGGCTAATTGTTTGTGTTTCTCTAGGGCAAGGAGACAAACAGAAACATCACCAAGTAAAATCAGATTGTGTATATAGAAGGACGTTAAACACACCTTCAAGGAAGGGTGAGCATCTTTTGGTCAACGCGGCCATCAGTGCTCTGAGCGTGCTGGAGGTTCAGGAGCCAGTGCCCCAGGCCCCAAACACACCAGTGAGCTCCCTTAATGTGCTTTCTTAATGTGGCTGAATGTGCAAAACAAATCAAGAATCAGCACCTCTATGCTAGGTCTCAGGCTGGCTCAGCAGCAGGCCAGCAGTGCCCGGTCCCAATAGAAGCAAAGGAAATGGCCTCCCCTCCCCACAGCCACTGGTGACCAGCTGAGAACAGACAGAAGCAGTAACTAAACTTGTGGTAACAAAAGCATCACGTTCTGATCTTGTACAAATGTTGCGTTAAATTAAATCACTACAACACAGGTGATGAGACCTGAATAGTGTCCAGCAGGTCTCTCATGGTCATCACTGCCAACAAATCACTATATTTTACTCTCCCTCACTTTGAAATGTAGACACCGGGTATCTAACAAAATGTTTGCTCCGGTGCAATACCAGAAAAACATCACAATACAGTGAATTCATAAATTTAACATCAGACTTAGAAACATGCAGGAACATGACTGTGTGTTACATCCCAGCTTCAGATAAAAGGCGGCTTTTAATCTTGCTAATAAAAACAACACTGAACAACTTCATTCAACTTTACACATTTTCACAAAACATAATGCACTCTGGCTTGCTGCTGCTTTTGGTATCCCTAGAAGCTTGTGCAACACAGAAACCCACCGTACAGGTGCAGCTCCCAGCCCTCTTTCTAGAGCAGGGCAACCAGGACCCCAGGCCAAGCAGGTAGTATGCAGTTACCTGGGATGGTAGAAAGGTCTTACATGAGTGCAAGCAGTTAGGCCCTTGAACTTCTCCTTGCAGAAGTAACAGTTACTGCAGAGAGGGCAGTGGTAGCTGAAGTGTAGAACAAGTTTCAGCAAGTTCCAAATTTGTTTTTTGAAAGAATAGCACAATAAACAGAGCAAAGAACATGCTATCGAATAATGCTTTCTAAGCCAAGATTATGCTCTAAACAACATCATCTCTTTCACTCAGAATCAAAGCAGTCGTTTTCCAGCAGTGAAACAAATACACACCACATGAACCAGCCCTCAAACAAGCCGTTTCCTGCATCTGGGCTGACTATCAGAACTGCTCCTCAGTAATTCTCTTTGTAGTGCCTCCACCTGAAAATCAGACTGTCACAAAGCTGTTCCTCATCCACCAAGCTGGTTAAAAGCGAAGACTTGATTCTGTTTCTCACACATGCATAAATACTGCCAAGTGAGATGTTCAAAGTTAGCTGAGACAGGCAAGGGACTGGAAGACGAGGGACACAGAAAACCATCACCCTCTGAGGCAGGAGCCAAAAGGGATTTTTACTACAACTGAATTGATATGCGAAAGCTGGATTCAGACTCAGATGATCAGTATATAATTATACAACTAAATGGCATAGAGATGACGGGCAATAGATATTTCACTTTCTACATAGTCACTTAGTGCCAAAGAAAAAAGTTCAAATCAAACGAGCACACTCTTCAACAGCCAAACAACAAAGTTACTTGGTAGGAAGGTCTTCTTCCCCTCCTTTTTAGCATTTGTAACACAGTGGAAAAAATAAATCAGTTTATTATCTAATAGAAGTCAAAATCATTAAGAAATCTGATCCAATTTTATTTCAGATTAACTAAACTATGGAAGGAGTAGTTCTATGAGAAGGATGCAGGTCTAATATAAGAAAACTCAAGTAAGCATGTCCACCATCACTGTTAAAACAAGTTTTCACATACACTAACAAAAAGCAAAAATTGTAACAGTCCTCAGAATGAAAGGATTGCACATAAAGGATGTCCTAAAACGCATGTCCTGAAAAACGTTTAATGTAAAACTGCTTAAACCTAATAGTCAAGTCTTCAGAGCTTTAGCAGCATGGCTAGACATAACCTCACTCACAAGACTAACCAAAAATTGTCACTGGGGCTTGTGAGGGCTGTAGCAATCAAGGCCAGATTATCTTATAGAATCATAGAATAGTTTGGGGTGGAAGGGGCCTTTAAATCACCTAGTTCCAATCTCCCTAGTATAGAGGCAGGGACACCTCCCTCTAGACCAGGTTGCTCAGAGCCACATCCAGCCTGGACTCATTCACAAGCTGAACTGGTTGACTCTCTGGAACACTTATCTACCTCCTTTGTAACCAGGATTTCCCAGGAACTCACCTCCATGATACTCAAGAAGGGTTTTGCCAAACTCTACATGACAATTTTTAATATCCCAGCTAACTTTTCACTACAAGTACTGACCGTGCCCTCTCTACTCCCATCATGCTGACTATGGTGATGATATGAACATGGTATTGTATGAATCCTTCTTTGTTTTTTTGTCTCAAAGCTTGCTTCCTGAGGTATTTCTTGTGATAAGACTAACTGATTTATTGAGAAAACAAGTGATGGGTACTACCGTGTGACAATCAACATCACTTTGTGGACATTTGAAAGCACCTTCCTCCAGAGCTGTTTGCCTCCAGAAGAGAGTGCTCAGGAATGTATACTGGTGGAAGATCTGGCCTGTGACTAAATAGCTCCAGCTTGGTATGGGAAAACTGGGGAATTATACCATTGTGTCCTGTGAAAAACAGGTTGCAGGTGGGCATCCCTGATCCCTCTTATCTGCTGGCAAGGCCCGGAAGATGGGAACAAAGGAGTTTCTGCTGAGATCCTAGAGCCAGGAGCTCTCCAAGGTGACTTGACTCAACCACTTCAGATTTGAGCTGTCACTCCAAAGGGAGCTGACTCGACCACTTTGGACTTATTTGTAAGTTTGTACTACCATTGAAAAGTTGTCGTCCTCAACGGAACAACACCTGATGACCCACCACTACTGAAGATCAGTGACTGAACTACGAACCACGCTGGACCCATGGTAGTGACTATCTCTCTCTCGCTTCCTATAAAGACTCCTTGCTTCTATTTCCTATCTTTTCTATCACCCTTTTTGCCTTCCCCATCTCCCTGAACAACTAGGATTTGTAATAAACTGGTCAGACCAACATTTGAACTATTGTTTCTTAATCTCATGCCAGGTATACATATATCAAAGAACCTCACCTCTCTCCTATAAATTGGAGCAAGACAGGTACCCAGAAGTCTGCAGCAGTTGCTCATACTCACAGTATAAAAGAGTGGTTCACATTATTTCCATAAGCACGGTCACTTAAAGGTTTTTATCATAATTTTTGCTTCCTATAAGGTATTTTTGACAAAATATGTTAACAATTTTAGAATACCATTGCTATATCAAGATATGGGGGCTTTAAAAAGCATTTTAATAAATTAAGGAAAGTGAAAATTAGCTTGTTAGCATCTTATGTGAAATAGAAGCAAAGGGAAAGACTAACACCTTGTAGGAGAGAAGTGGGAGGCAAGTGCACCATAAAATATAAGACATTCAAGATGGTCACAAAAGGAGCTAGAAATACCATGAATCACGAACAGAAGCAAAAAAATAAAAAAAAATGGGGCAAGTGATATCCTTTGAGGATTCTTACTGCATGGAGGGAAATGACAGATACACACCACTCAAATGAAATTTAAGATTAGAACTTATTTTTGTTTTGTTAGAATACATCATTTTATTATTTTACTATACATTGTTCACGGGGAGCATATCTTCCAATTCCAAGTCTCTGCTAATAATATCCATTGCAGGCCTCCTAGCAAAACTGATCATAATGCTATATATACATAAATATATATACACACACTGCTGCTTTTAAGCATGCCAGCATATGATTAGACCATTTTTACTCTTGTTTCCGGTACAAAGGAGATTTATCTTCAAATAAAACACTTCAGAGCGATAAGAAGACATTCCATTCTATTAGTGCAGGACAATAAGATTCAAAAATTTATTTCATGTAAGCTAGATGCTACAAAATACAATGAACTGTGAATTGTCACCAAGGTAAGTGAAAGTTATTTCATATTTGGACAATTTTGAATCAACATTAGTTTTCTTTCTCATAGAGGCAATAACAGGGCCAAATCTCTGCAGGTGCAACCTAGTCAGATTTAACCCATCCACACTGTTAGCAGTTCTGATTTTAAGACTGAGACCTGACCCAGAATCTAAACTCACACGCAGCGAAACCTCTTAGTGTAATATCAAGTGCATTGTCACTTAGTAGATTAACTCATTGGAAAAAAATAAAACGATAAAATAATAAACCATATAATCAACATACAAGAGGTAAAATAAGCAAAGAGGGACATCATTTTGTCTAGAAACTTCCATAAAAAAAAAAAGAAGAAAAATGAAAGGAAAAAAATCAATTTTCACTACTTTGCTAAAAAAAATTAAAATATTTGCTAAGATTGAGATTTGATATTTAAAAAGATAATAAAACAAGTATGACTCGTGCTGAAAATAAGGACATATCTTAGCAAAAATTGCATTCTCACTGGTACATATTTGACAAAAAATTACTATTTTGCCAAGGGCAGAAGTGTCACAATGAATTCACACGGTAAGTGCTTGAACTGCAGACTCTGAATGTTGCATGAAAAAGAAAATAACACAGTTCACATTAATTTGAGTTTGAATATTATATTTAATCTTCTGTAGAGTCTATTTGCCACTAGCACGAACTCCTTAGCCAGGTACATTGTCTAAAAAAACCAAAAAGCCCTCAAGACCTCAGCATCATACAGAACAGAGGAGCCATGTATGCAGGTACAAGCTTCGTGCTCCCAAACATTTGACTAAAGTGTCCTTGCTTAACATCTGAATATCCGATACCTACTTTAGGGAAACTGCTTACGCAAGGGGTTTGGACTAGGTGATCTCCAGCAATCCCTTCCAACTTCTATGATTCTGTTATTCTGTTACACAGCTATGAACAGCTCCTGCTATAATGAATAAGACAAGAATCCAGGAAGAAGGATTTCTCCCAGTTCTGTCATATTTAGTTCAAATAGGACATTTTTGTTTTACCTCCTGCAATGATTTGAGTCAGGTTGTCAAAGATACCTAGACACCACCCAGAGAGTAAAATCGGTATTCAAAATTAATAGCTGTAATCTATAATAATCTTTAATATTAAGACACTCTAATACAATGGAAAGCACAGCAACAACAGTAGAATAGCAAGGTCCTAGGCCGCAGCAAGTGAGGGCTTATTCAAACATAGCACACATAGACACAAAAATAAAGAAAAGAATCTGCTTACCTTAGGAAGACTTCAGGTGCACAGGGATCCCCAGTAAAATACCCTCACCTCCACTGCCAACCCATAAATGAGGTATGGGAAGGGGTGGAGCCAGGATCCACCCCTTCTGGTCACTCAGGGGCATTGCATGCACCTGAGCTCCCATGGGTTGGCCCTGACTTCCCACCAGGTGCTCCATCACTGGCTCAAGCCATGACTTAGCATTTCTGCTACAGACACTGTTTCTTAGTATACAATATTCCAAAATTATTTAAATTTTAGACTAATAACTTAGGAAGCTTTCGCTATTTATGTTATAATTTTGTAATTCTTTACAAAATAATTTTTATTTTATAGAATAATAGTGTAAAAGGGTTTACTATGTAGTGTGTTAATTCAGTTTTATGGAAGGGCTGTTCCAGTTACAAAATCTTGGAGTACGAATTTTTCAGCCTTCTAACTAAGTCAGCAACTTCAGCTCACTGGTTTCAATCAAAACAAGAAGGCAGAACAAGAACTTCTTATTACGACTTGATCCCCGTCACATTTCTTTTATTATTTCAAAAATATTCCATTGAAAAGACAGCACGCTCAGACAACTATGACTTTTCAAGTTTCAAAAACAATCCAGACTGAAAAGTAAATGCAGCTATTTCTCTTAACATTGCTCCATATGCAAACAGAGTCATGCAATAAAAGCAGGATAAGATGTACTGAAGAAGAAAGTAAAACAGAAAGCCTGAGAGAAAAGTGAAAAATGAAACAAAATTTAGATTAAAAAACGCCACAGATACTTTCTTTTCGAGTGCATTTAAACAAAAGAAAAAGAAATAAAGTAGAACTTCAGCGATCCTACCTTTCTGTCAGTAGGATCAAACATACCATTTATCCCAGAAGCAGGGAAGCCAGGATCCTGTTCTGGTGGGATTAGAAGATCACGATTAAAGCTTACTGGCAAGAAGTTTTTGTTCATGGAAGAAGAAAAAAAACTGTGTTTGCCCCACCTAAAGCAGCCCTCAGCTATTGCCCCAGCTGACATAGCAAAGTACAGCTGTCTCATAAGAACTTAAAAATAATAATAATAAAAAAAAAAAAAAAGGTGAACTTGCCTATATGAACTAAACAAAATATCAGGTCACAATAATCCTGGGTGAGGGATCACACAGCAAGCTATGCTCTCCTCCCTGCCAGAACCTTGTCTTAAGTGCCTCTGAGGGAAATTATCCAATACTCCTTGTTTTCACATTGTAAAGAAGACTCATTTTCCATTAGCAAGCACTATCTTCCTCTTTTCCTGGCTGTTGGCCACTAGTGAGGCTAAAGTCAGCCATTGCAGAAGTAGAAATAGCATTTTGTAAAGAATCATTAAAGGTTACTTCCTCGGTTTTCCTATTAAAAAATACTTGACTATCTTAGGATTGAAAATGTGTTGCCTGATCCTCAGAAAAGAGGGCATTACATACAACTGTTACACAGCACAGACAAACTGGAAAAACATTAGTGTAAGGAAAAAAAAAAAAACACTTTTTCCTTTCTAATGTATTTGGTAATACAAAATAGTTTTATTTGAATAAAGATCTTTACGGTCATGAAAAGGTATAAAAAATATTTGACAAAGAGTATGTCAAAAAAGAGACAGTATTTGCAGGCATCTGCAAAATGAGACCCAGTTAGTTCTTAAAGACAGATCTATATCATAGTATTATATTGCAGCGAGAAGCATTGTGATAAGTTAGACATGAAAATAGACCCAACATCTACAACAAGTAATGAAGAGAGGAAAATGCATGAGTCAGAACTCCTAAGGAGATAGTAGGAAATAGACATAGGGGATTTTGTTGATATTTTCCTTATTTAAAAATAAAAAATGAAAAATTCCCCCTTCCCCTAGCCAGTTTTTACAAGATCACTCATGCATAGATAACTTTATTCAATTAAAAAATCACAGGTGGTTTGCCTGGCTTTCCCAACTTTGCTGCTGTTCACAGGTGTGGGTCTAACTCAAACCAGAAGCAATTTCAGGTTCCTTTGTAGTTTAACTCTACCAAGTGTCACAGCTGTAGCTATGGCATCATTATGTATATTACCTACTGGTTTCACACTTGAATCTATTTTAAAGTCTTCCATGTGCCTCCCTATTAGCTAAATAATGAAGAGCGTATCAAAGATTGTGTTGCTAAGTTGACTGAAAAATTCAAAGTGCTCCTAGTGAGACAGAGCTGGTGAAACCATCAAATAATAGAGGTCACTGAATTCAGTTCTCATTGTCGTATTGTTAGTTATTAGGCTCATGGCCACGGGCATCTGAGGCAGAAGAGGCTGAGGTTTTGAGTCTTTGGTGATGGCAAATTTGCCACTAAATGTAAGAATCAAAAAGTTAATCCAAGCAATTAGCTGGCTGAACATCATATGTCTCAGCTGTTCTGTACCTCACCCTAAAATCTAAGCTTTTTTTATACATTAAGAAATTTCTTATCAGTAAGAAAGGGGAGTATCTAGCGATTACTGAGTCCCTAGATTATTACTGCTGTTGCTACAAAGCAAAATTTCTTTACAGCTTGACACATAAAGTCGATTTCATGAGAATTTGTAACAAAGGCTACTAAAAAAAGCAGACTACATTTCCATCAAAATTTGAAAAAATTGGAGTCCATATCTGGAGCAAGGTAAGAACTTCTATACCAAAACACAAACGTGGTCTATAAATGCTGTAGTTCCTGACTGGAGACTTTGTTGCTGCATGTCTTCAGTACTGCCCTTATCCTCGTTAGCTAGATAAGCTGGCTTGAGGCAGTATCAAAGCTCAAGTTCCTCATGCAGATCTGCTCTCATATTCTAGTTTCATTCATCTTGCACCAGAGATACTGGCTTATAAGAAACAAAAGCAACTCAATGCACTATAAAACATGAGAGAGCAGTGAAATAGCAGTGAGCAAAGGAGACTGGGAAATTTCAATTATTTCTAGAAGCCCTATTTAATATTGATGGTCAAAAAAAATTTTAAAAAATAGCAAAAGTTTAGAGTAGGTGTATAAGCAGTATAGGAGGTACACAGCAGAAAATTTTGTGAAAGGTCTCAGACTGAAAGTATGACTGTTCGAAGATGGTACTTAGGAGTGCAAATGCTTAAAGATCTGCACTAAAGGCATGGGAGTTAGATGCATTGTCACTGAATGATTTGGAAGCTGGTAGTTCACCTGAGATACAGATAAACAACTTACCCAAAGGTGGACCCAAGTGAGACTATGCAAATTAAACAACAGAATAAGTTTGCTGTTCTAACCACCTCAGGTTTTGTCATGCTGGTGATGTTCATAAATCTTGCTGCTTAAGATTCAGGAATAAACATTTTTTCCTGCAGATGAATACCTAACCATACAGTCTTCCAGATTCCATTCTCCCACTCAATAGATTTGGCTTGGCATCAGCCAAGTTTGTTCCCCCTGCATATAAAAAAAATGTAAGTGAAGCTCTTTGCTGTGGTCATCACAGCAAGAGAAGATTATGGCTTGAGATAAATAGCAATTTTGGTTTTAAAAAGAAACAGCTGAGAGTCTCAGCATAGTCCAGGTCCATGAACTTTGGACCCGGAAACTATAGAAAGATTCTATTTCTGCATCATATAATACCAACTGGATAAATATAAATGTGAAAGCTTTTGTGGATAAGACGAAAATCAAGACTAATATATATAACACAATATTTTAAAAGATATGAACATTTTCTTAAGTACATGCATACACAAATTTCATGAATAGTTAGTAGATTAATTTTTTCTTTTCTTATATAGTAAAAATATAAATCGCATCATCTTCTCAAAGACAGCAATGTTTAATGTTCAATTCCCATGATCATGAGGATGGTAGTAAATATTTTTATATACTTTAATAGCATCTGATTATAATTTTGTGCTATTGCTTTAATCAGCCCAACCTGAAGTGTTATAGTATTTTTCCATAATTAAGGAATACCACATGACAAGCAGTACTTTTTAGAGCAATTATAGTATTTTCTAATGCTGTAATAAACAAAGATCATGCATCTTAATTATAACCAATAAAAATTCCACACACATTTAATTATACGCTACACTGAAATTCCCATAACTTACAAAAAAAAAAAAAAAAAGCTATGATTATTAAGATGTTGCTAATATGAGCTCACACTAATGGGCTGTGCCCTCTATTAATGTCACTGCAAATAGTTTACATCAGGAATCCGTATCTCCAATTTAAATGTTAATGGACTGACTCTTTTTCATTTACAGTGTAAGAAAAGAATAAAGNAAGTAAAATTGAGGTATTATTTTCCAGTCATCCAAAAAGAAAGTAAAGCACAGAACTCCAGACTGTCTGAAGCTTGATAAATTTAATTACTGCAGAGAAATAAATCTATTCAGTTCATTTGTCATATCTGAAAACACTGATATCCTGAATTCCTTGAGAAGAAAACAAAGCAAAAAAAAAACCACTGTTCCAAAAATTTACCTTAAACAGCTCTCACAGCAACACAGTGAGGAGGAAAGACTGATCTTAGAATCCCAGAATCAGAGGGGTTGGAATGGACCCCAAGAGGCCACCAAGTCCAATCCTCCTGCTAAAGCAGGTATCCTACAATAGGTCGCACGGGTAGGTGTCCAGCCAGGTCTTGAATATCTCCATAGAAGGAGGATCCACAACCTCTCTAGGCAACCTGTTATAGCGCTCTGTCATCCTTACCATAAAGAAGTTCTTCCACGTGTTAGTACGGAACCTCCTATGTTCAAGTTTTAGGCCATTACTCCTTGTCATATCATTACACACCATCAAGAAGAGCCTGGCCTCATACACTTACCTCCCACCTCCCTTCAGATATCTATAAACATTCATCAGATCCCCTCTCAGTCTTCTTCTCCCCAGGCTGAACAGATCCAGGTTGGTCAGCCTTTCCTCATATGGGAGATGCTTCAGGCCCTGTATCATCTTTATGTCCCTCTGCTGGACTCCTTCTAGGAGATCCCTGTCTTTTCTGAACTGGCGAGCCCAGAACTGGACACAAGAGTCTAAATGTGGCCTCACCAGTGCAGAGTAGAGGGGTAGGATCATCTCCCTTGACCTGCTGGCCATGCTCTTTTTAATGCACCCTAGGATAGCAGTCTCCTTCTTGGTCACAAGTGCACACTGCTGGCTCATGGCCAACCAGCTGTCCACCAGGACCCCCAGATCCTTCTCAGCGGAGCTCCTCTCCAGCAGCTTATCCCCTAGCCTGTACCAGTGCATACGGTTATTCCTCCCCAGGTCCAAGACTCTACACTTGCTCTTGTTAATCCTCATCTGGTTCCTACCTGCCCAACTCTCCAGTGTGTCCAGGTCATGTAGAATGGTAGCACAGCCTTCTGGTGTGTCAGCTAATCCTCCCAGCTTTGTATCATCAGCAAACTTGCTGAAGGTGCACTCTACCCCTTCATCCAGGTCGCTGATGAAGACGTTGAACAAGACCCAGCACTGACCCCTGGGGAACACCACTATTTACACATGCCTGCCTCCAAACAGACTCTGCGCTGCTGATGACCACCCACTGAGGTCTGCCAGTCAGCCAGTTGTCAATCCACCTCACCATCCATTCATCTATCCCACATCTTCTGAGTTTTATAACAACACATAAGTTTGGATTGGATGCATCTTCTGTAGGAAGCAAAGTCTTAACAAACGCAGTTTCAACTCTCTGTCAGCTATCAGTTCTAAACTGTTGATCAATCTAAAAAGACAGAGATCTTTAGGAAATCTGATTAATAAAATACAGCGAACAAGTGTTAGGTGGACAATGCAAAAATATGCAACAAAGAGATTTTGATCCAAAGAACTCACTAAGTTGTTTACTGCCCTAGCAGTTATTTATAATTGGTTGGTAAAAACACTTTGTGATGACAATAAACAGATTTACAGTCTACTCCTATTCTAAGAAGAAATGTCACTGCAAGCATCTGAGACAACCTCTAAAGCATGTATATTTTTTGTCACATACTGCTAAGAGAATCTGCATAATATTAGTGACAATACAGGAGATCGCTCTTTTGGTTATTAAAAGTCTTCATTACTGAAACTCATAAAGTTGGACATTTTGAGGATAAGTCATCTCTTATTTTCAAGAGTCTGTTTTCAGTCTAACAACACCTTTCACTTTATTACTTCATTTTGGAATTATTAAAAAATAAACTAAAAAGCCATCAGCACTAGAAGCTTACTTCTCACTTGGTTTTGCCTCCTAATCAATCACCCACTAGTTGAAGAACTAGGGTCATTTGTTTTCTATCACTACGGAAGAGTTCCATTTCATAGTGCTAAATCTCACCACTTCACAGCAACAGTTTTGATGACACACCAGTGTAAATCCTGTAATAATATAAAGCAGAGGATACCAGGAATGAACACTATTCTGAGGTCAAGGGAATTGAATTTCATAGAAAAAAAGACTTCAAAAGCAGCATAATAAAGGTATTCAAAATGATGGAAGTGCTCAATAAAATAGAGCTTTAGATATTTTTATACTGATGAAATCAAAAATTTAAAGGATTGCTTACGACTTGAAAAAGCAAGAATAGCAAAATATGAGTAGAAATATTAAGCTAGATTGTTAAAATGTGGTCTTTGTTTCAGTTATTTTCACAAGAAATATAAGCATAAACACTGCAAATGTCTGGAGAAAGAAAACACTCCAGAAGATGACTTCTTGAATGGCTAAGGCAGCCAATATTACAATTCCTCAAGGTAGAATTTTACGTGTTTAAAAAAGGTACTAAAGCTTCACTGAAATCATTGCAGCTACAGAGATATATCAGAGATGTTCCAACCCTCCTTTAGCAACAGAATTGTGCCAGCTCCATCAGACAGCATATCGCTTTGACATCCTTAAATCTATCATTATATTTTCTGATATCAGAACTGATGCTTGCTTATCACTTGCTTATTGCTTTAATAAATGGAGTTTTGTGTTGCAGGAAGATCTAATGTTAAGGTACAATGAAACAGAGAGAACCAAATGTAGAGAGTTCTGTTTTTGAGAGAGTACCCTTTCAAGGCATTTTCCCCAGGGCCACTGTAACAGAATGCTGTATTTAAATCAGCAGGTCATGCACCAGAAGATGGTTTAACTGTTAATTAACACTAGATGATATACTGAAAATTCCATGCTAATTAATTCTCTGTAGATCTAAGTGCCCTTCCTTCTATGTCATTTTCAATGAACATATTAACATGAGGAATAGAATGACATTAATTACTAATTCATATGACAAACATGTGAAGCTCTATTAAACAGATGATGGAGGTTAACTAAAAAGGAAGATGTGGGTCAAAGTGCAGGCCATCATATCATAAAGATACCGCACATTCAAGAGAAGAGGGCATATATTAACCATTCAATCATCCTGTCAGTTTGATGTTGTCCTCTTATATTAGATTTTCTTGCAAGATTACCATTATTCAGAAAATAGGATTCAGAATCAATAGTGAAGACCCCACAAAATGAAAGCAAGTAAATTGAAATGAAATAATCTCATTCTTTTAGCATGTGACATTGATTACAGTTTTGATAAATTAACTGTTAGCTATCCACACATAAAAACGGTCTGAAAATAGCAAGAAGCTGGGTTGACAGAAGTTACAAAGATAGCTAAAGAATCAATACCCTAAACAGCAGTAGAGCACCATTTCTACAATTAGAGAAGTATTTTAACCCACATATGTACATAATAACCTAGAGCTTACCGGTTTAGTATCTGATAATTTTGAGGTCTGAAACTACCTCAGATACAGTGAAATCCAGCCACTAGAAAAAAAGATCAAGCAATTAAATGCCAGACAATACTCACGCCTTCAAAGGACCTCAAATTCCAAGTAGGGACTGTAGGTCAGCCCAATTTAGCATTTCAAAAAGCAAATGGAAGTAATTATAATATTATACTTGCATTTTGTATTTTTCATGTAAAAAAAAAAAAAACACCTGCATGCGTGACCATTGCTGCTATTTAAGAAATTCCAACAAAGCTTCTGGTAATTTATCCTGAGAGAAGCAATAGTTGTGAAAGCCGATCCAACAATTGTTTTATTGCAGTCTGCTCACTATTTGTAAAATCTTATGTACTCACAAATACACATTTAAATACTTTTATATGAAGGATCACTGAAGTCTCCTGAAAATCATAGAATGGCCTGGAAGAGACACCTTAAAGATCATCTAGTAACAACCCCCCTGCTATGATCAGGGTTGGCAGCCACTAGATCAGGTTGCCCATGGCCCCATCCAACCTGGCCTCGAACACCTCAGGGGATGGGGCATCCAATACTGGAATGTGTTCCAGTGCCTCACCACCCTCTGAGTAAAAAATATCTTCCTAACATCTAACCTAAGCCTTCTGTATTTTAGTTTAAAGTTACCCCCCTTGTCTTATCACTACCAGACCATGTAAGAAGTCCACCTCCCTCCTGCTTATAAGCTCCCCTCAGGTACTGAAAGATCATAATGAGGTTTTCCCGGAGCTTTCTCTTCTCCAAGCTTCTCCACCTTAGGCGCTAAGCAGGAGATGCAGAGTCACCATTGCTGCCTAACTTAGGCTTCTCTAATATTCAAGCCGTGCTATTTTTTCAGGCATGAGTAAATCTAGCAGGATCTATGGCTTCTTAAACATATTTTAGTCTCTAGAAGTATCTACTGAGATACTTTTGTGAGATTTCTATACGTTATTTTTTTAGCAATAGAAAGAATTCAATTCCTTAAGGCACTTGTAATTACAAGTGAGTCTACTTATAATCTAGAATTCAAGGAAGTCAAGGGAGGTTAATTTCAATATAGGGTTTTCATAAACCTTATATTAATGCATGTTTGCAATTTCAAAACAAAAAAAAAGACGATGTAGTTTAAGTTCTGTTAAGAAATGTTCCATTAAGGGACAGAGGGAGAAAGTCAGCACCTGCACTTAATACAAGAATGCAAGTTATGGATACATTAACAACAATATAATACTATATAACTGATTGCACAGGGGAACCACCTGAGCCCATTCTGGCTCCAACTGTTATGTCTGAGAGAAGGACTACAAGCCATCTTACATGATCTTTGCTTGATCCTTATTAAATAGATAGATATCTTCTGAAATTCTTTAAAAAAAAAAAAAAAAAAAAAAAAAAGCACAACTTTTCACTACCATCTCATCATTTTGCATGTAATTAGGTAGACATGAGCTACACACGCTTTGGAAGATTTCCAGCCTTTACAGCTAACAAACTGAGATTGCTTAGACTAGTGTCAAGTGCAAGACACAGCCTCACACGTCTTAAACTTGAACTCCTCACAGGATCAGAGATAACACATACAAATCAACATCTACAAATATCTTTTGTACCAGGTACAGACTGGGGGTTAGCCCTGAATAGGCAACCCTACTCCACTAGGGTTTTGCATGCAGCTTCGTTTGTATGAGATCTAATCTTGATCTCATCACCCTAACTTTTTTTTTCCTCCAAGTAATGCAGTCTTTGAGAACACATCTATATGGAAATTAGTTCTGAAGACTGTTGTAATAAATACCTGCCAAGTCCGTAATACTGGTGAAATTTTCATTTCTCAAATATGAAGAATAGGATTAAGATACGGTAAATTAAAAACTATTTTTAAACTTCTACACTGCTAAACAAAGTACCAATACACTTTCTTTATTTAATGAACATTATCATCCAAATATCAAATAAATAAGACAGTTCAGCCATTACCTTTCTACCAGCAATTGCTGGCAAGTACAGGCAGTAATGCTAGGTCTCCTATGAGACATTTATGCATGAATTTTTATTTAAACATGCACTTCATAGAATTATAGAATATCCCGAGTTAGAAGGGACCCAGGAGGATCATCAAGTCCATCTCCTGGCTCCATGCAGGACCACACGAGACTCAAACCCTGTATCTGAGAGTGCAGTCCAAACACTGCTTGAACTCTGGCAGTTAGGGCCATGCCCACTGCCCTCTGGTGCAGGACCTTTCCCTAACCCCCACCTGACCCTCCTGACACAGCTCCATGCTGTTCCCTCGATCCCTGTCTGTGTCACAGAGAGCAGAGCTCAGCACCGTCCCTCCGCTCCCTGTGAGGAGCTGCAGTCACCATGAGGCCTCCCCTCTGCTCTGGGCTGAGCAAATCCAGAGGCCTCAGTGCTCCTCATATACCTTGCCCTCCAGACCCTTCCCCATCTTCGTTACCCTCCTTTGGAGGCTTTCTAATAGTATTACATCCTTCCTACATTATAGTGCCCAAAACTGCACCCAATGCTCAAGGTGAGCCTGCAGACCACAGTGGGACAGCCCCTCCCCTAGCCAGGCGGCAGTGCTGGGCCTGGTGCTCCCCAGGGGACACTCTACCCTTTGGCCGCTGGGGCACACTGCTGACTCAGATCTAACATGCCATCAGCCAGAACCCCCACATCCCTTTCCGTGGGGCTGCTCTCCATACCCTCAACCCCCAGTTTGTCCGTACTTATATCCAGAGCTGCCCCATCCCGTGTGCAGAATCCAACACTTGGTTTTGTCAAACATCACGAGGTTGGTGATTGCCCAGCACTCCATCTTGTCTAATTTGTAAGGCCTCTCCACACCTGAAGGGTCAACAGCTCCTCCCGGTTTAATGTAGTCCGCAAACTTACCAATTTTTCCTTTCTGGAAAGGAAAGGCTTTTCTAAAGCTCAGTACTCCTTGGAATTACTGCCTGCAATTATTAATACCACCACTTTTCTCTCTCTCCTCACCTTCCTTCTCTTGCTCTGGTCCCTGCTGCTGTGGTGCGGGCAGCTGATCTCAGCCCAAGGTGGGGCCCATCCTCCTCCAGGCACTACGCTGGGGCAGGACTCTCCTGTGACCTCCTCGCAGCCTAAGGGCACAGACTGTGACTCTTTAGCTCACAGCATATTTGAAAAGTTGCAGAAATATCAAAGCTATCAGTATAACACAGGATGAAGCTTTTGCGCCCTTTAACTGATCAGATTGCTCCGTGTGAGCAGCAGGAGTTTTGCTCACCTGAAGACTAAAGAATTTGGCTTGGAATGTATAAAAAGTGCCTTACAAAAAAAANTATGGCATCATTATGTATATTACCTACTGGTTTCACACTTGAATCTATTTTAAAGTCTTCCATGTGCCTCCCTATTAGCTAAATAATGAAGAGCGTATCAAAGATTGTGTTGCTAAGTTGACTGAAAAATTCAAAGTGCTCCTAGTGAGACAGAGCTGGTGAAACCATCAAATAATAGAGGTCACTGAATTCAGTTCTCATTGTCGTATTGTTAGTTATTAGGCTCATGGCCACGGGCATCTGAGGCAGAAGAGGCTGAGGTTTTGAGTCTTTGGTGATGGCAAATTTGCCACTAAATGTAAGAATCAAAAAGTTAATCCAAGCAATTAGCTGGCTGAACATCATATGTCTCAGCTGTTCTGTACCTCACCCTAAAATCTAAGCTTTTTTTATACATTAAGAAATTTCTTATCAGTAAGAAAGGGGAGTATCTAGCGATTACTGAGTCCCTAGATTATTACTGCTGTTGCTACAAAGCAAAATTTCTTTACAGCTTGACACATAAAGTCGATTTCATGAGAATTTGTAACAAAGGCTACTAAAAAAAGCAGACTACATTTCCATCAAAATTTGAAAAAATTGGAGTCCATATCTGGAGCAAGGTAAGAACTTCTATACCAAAACACAAACGTGGTCTATAAATGCTGTAGTTCCTGACTGGAGACTTTGTTGCTGCATGTCTTCAGTACTGCCCTTATCCTCGTTAGCTAGATAAGCTGGCTTGAGGCAGTATCAAAGCTCAAGTTCCTCATGCAGATCTGCTCTCATATTCTAGTTTCATTCATCTTGCACCAGAGATACTGGCTTATAAGAAACAAAAGCAACTCAATGCACTATAAAACATGAGAGAGCAGTGAAATAGCAGTGAGCAAAGGAGACTGGGAAATTTCAATTATTTCTAGAAGCCCTATTTAATATTGATGGTCAAAAAAAATTTTAAAAAATAGCAAAAGTTTAGAGTAGGTGTATAAGCAGTATAGGAGGTACACAGCAGAAAATTTTGTGAAAGGTCTCAGACTGAAAGTATGACTGTTCGAAGATGGTACTTAGGAGTGCAAATGCTTAAAGATCTGCACTAAAGGCATGGGAGTTAGATGCATTGTCACTGAATGATTTGGAAGCTGGTAGTTCACCTGAGATACAGATAAACAACTTACCCAAAGGTGGACCCAAGTGAGACTATGCAAATTAAACAACAGAATAAGTTTGCTGTTCTAACCACCTCAGGTTTTGTCATGCTGGTGATGTTCATAAATCTTGCTGCTTAAGATTCAGGAATAAACATTTTTTCCTGCAGATGAATACCTAACCATACAGTCTTCCAGATTCCATTCTCCCACTCAATAGATTTGGCTTGGCATCAGCCAAGTTTGTTCCCCCTGCATATAAAAAAAATGTAAGTGAAGCTCTTTGCTGTGGTCATCACAGCAAGAGAAGATTATGGCTTGAGATAAATAGCAATTTTGGTTTTAAAAAGAAACAGCTGAGAGTCTCAGCATAGTCCAGGTCCATGAACTTTGGACCCGGAAACTATAGAAAGATTCTATTTCTGCATCATATAATACCAACTGGATAAATATAAATGTGAAAGCTTTTGTGGATAAGACGAAAATCAAGACTAATATATATAACACAATATTTTAAAAGATATGAACATTTTCTTAAGTACATGCATACACAAATTTCATGAATAGTTAGTAGATTAATTTTTTCTTTTCTTATATAGTAAAAATATAAATCGCATCATCTTCTCAAAGACAGCAATGTTTAATGTTCAATTCCCATGATCATGAGGATGGTAGTAAATATTTTTATATACTTTAATAGCATCTGATTATAATTTTGTGCTATTGCTTTAATCAGCCCAACCTGAAGTGTTATAGTATTTTTCCATAATTAAGGAATACCACATGACAAGCAGTACTTTTTAGAGCAATTATAGTATTTTCTAATGCTGTAATAAACAAAGATCATGCATCTTAATTATAACCAATAAAAATTCCACACACATTTAATTATACGCTACACTGAAATTCCCATAACTTACAAAAAAAAAAAAAAAAAGCTATGATTATTAAGATGTTGCTAATATGAGCTCACACTAATGGGCTGTGCCCTCTATTAATGTCACTGCAAATAGTTTACATCAGGAATCCGTATCTCCAATTTAAATGTTAATGGACTGACTCTTTTTCATTTACAGTGTAAGAAAAGAATAAAGCCACTAAAGTCAATGAGGTTATGTAAAACTGCTAGCTAGACTACTGTTGGCTCAATCTCCAAACATGTAATATGCGTATCAAACACTCACATAGTTTACTCTTCTGTCCTGTCAATACAAGGAAAAAAAATCCCTAATGTCATAGGTACATTCTGCCCTGGATATCACCGAATGAAGTTATAGGTCTTTCATGAATGAGGTTGATAAATATCACAGGTGACCTCTGCAAATAATGGATCATCTCTAGGCAAAAAACAAAATCTGCTCTAGTTTAGCATGTGAAATATGACCTGATCCTAACACAAAAGTGCTATACCACTGCTTATCTCTACTGCAGTTTCTAAAGCCATATCTCTTTCTCTGAGGTGCCAATATTGAGAAAGAACAGTGACATACAAGTGATGTTCGGTCTGGAGATCATTAGTGGTTGTCTCCACCACTCAAAGAAATGCTCAAAGTCTGAACAAATATCACCCTTGTTTTTAAAAGACGAGTTAGAAACTTATTGCATAAACAACCCCCTTACTAAAACTTGTCTCACAGAATCATTAAGGTTGAAAAGAGCATTAAGATCATCTAGTCCAACCACTGACCCTTACATTGTTTACCTGGCGTTGCACCTTCCAACTAAGAGCTCTGAAGTCCAGTTTTCAAAAGTTTTAAGCCAACTCTATCATCATTCAGACAGCTCAGAGACTATTATTTCCTACTCAGGAGTATACCTAAATGAGCTCAGAACACATAAAAATAACCATGTTTTAAGACAAATCTGTCCTTAAAAAATGCATGTAAAATAATTTAAGTCATTGCTGTTTGTAATACCTAAACATTCTTCTGATGCCCAAAACCTGAAAAATTCCTAAAGCCATAACTCAGCACAGCTTGTAATAAACCTATGATGGGACTAACATGCAACAAATCTCACAAGAAAATGCAAAGAGATTCCACCCTTCCCCACTCTAGCTCTGTTGTACCCCAATTTATGACCACTGCTGTCACAAAGCCATACCTCAGACACAAAGACTCAGCTTTCAAGAAATTTATGCAGTCTTAATCAGGATTTAGACTGTCTCTAGGAAGATATTTGTGTTGCACTTTCCGTACTTCCCTTCTGTAATTGCATTCCTCCTCTTATTGTCTCTACTTCTTACTGCTACTTCTGGTAAAAAAAATTCAGTATTATGACATGCAAATAACAGGCATTCATTAGGCTTGCTAATGTGCTGTTCAGCACAAAGATATATCAGGAATCCTTTCTTGCCACAGAGAGATTACAGAATACTGTCTATCATGTTTTTTTCCCCTCACTGCTGTTTTTGCTCATTGCCTCTTGCTCTATTTCTTTCCTATCATTTAGTTTCCAGCACAATTTTTTGCAATACCACTTTACTAGACTGCAAAAGCTCAGAAAAAAATCTGAATGAAGTTCTCTTTTATTTAAGATTTTTCAAGACCAAAGAAAGCATTACTGAGGTCCTGGGCGAAGCATCTAATTCCCTAACAGCAAAGTTAAGAGAAAAGTTCGGGATTTGAATCTCAATTTTGAGTAAGGAAAAGAAGTTAATACCTCTCCTGATTGGGCTGCACGTTTAAACAACACAATTGGAAGTTGCAATAATTTATTGACTTCATTGCCAATCATTGTTAATGCCCCAAGGACTTTGTAGTGTTTAAAAGAATACCTTAGAGTATTTCATATTTGGGCCACTTCTTAGAAAAGTCCATATTTCCATGGCTAGTCCTTCTCAAACTCTCAGCCAAATCCCAGCACGTTTCCGCATGTGACCATACTAATGTGCTATGCATCAAAGTAGGACTTTTCTGAGAAGAAAAGATGTAATGAATTCTACTACACTTGGTTATGTCTATGAAATTACAATATTTGCTACTTCTGCTAGACTACAGAAGATTCCATTCATGAGCCCCCTATCTCCCTCTTAGAAACTCCTTCAACTTTCCCAAGTCATTTTGAAATGCAAGGCTAGCCTCTGCAGTCTTTATTCCTCTTTCAATTTCAGAACACTAGAGATTGAGTTTCCTGCAAAAAAAGTACCAGAAAAAGAACATTAAAGTAAAGGAAGTCAGGTGCTTGATATCTTTATTTTAATTGGCAAGATGAAAAGGGTCATATCCAAAGGTTATGCAAGTCTCTGAAACAACTAGCAAAGCATAGTTGCCTAAAGATTAATGGATTCTTCCTTAATCCGCTTTGTAACAGATGGACCACCACAGGCTATCAGTGATCCATGAACCAGAGCTGGCCCATCTCACTGTAGACAAACAGGGATTAATGCCACCAAATTGCCAGTCTCCTAAGAGACTGGGACTTACTACAAGAGAATGAGTGTTCACTGTGATATTATTTGTGTTACCGATCCTGATCTCAAGGTTTTCTGGAAAAAGAGTTTTTCCCAATTTACCACATTCAGCCACTTTTTTATCACCATTTCAACCACCAGTTCCCAATTCTGTGCCTACAAACACTGATGCAGTTTCTGTAACTATCTTTAGTTGGAGTTAACTCCAAGTATAGAAGTACCAAAGCAGAACTGGTGATACAGTTTTACTAGACTGAGAAAAACAGTAGATCATCAATAGGTGTTAAACGCATTGATTGGACACTGCACTGGTCTAAACATCATATAATAAAAAAATCCAAAGCAATTTAACAGAGAATAAAAAGTACTAGAAGACAATTTTCTGAAGTTAAATCTCAAACACCGTTCCTGCTCATCCTACAGTGGTGGAGCACATCACCTTTCATTTAAGATACTCAACTCAGAAACCCTCTAATCTAACATGAGCTCACAACGGACACCGCTAGGCTGGTATAGACTTTTTGGAGTTCCTCATAAGCAAGTCAGAACCTCCTGTTTTTAGCCAGGAGCCCATTGCATGGCAGTTGAGAACATGAAAGTGACGGTAAAATACAGTGTCCGCTTTCTCACTGGCTTCTTAATACTGACACTGCCCTCACTGTGGGCAATTATCCTAATGCTCCTGCTCCAGTTTCTCTCTGGCAGTACCCAGCCCAACTCCAGAGGATACTCAAAATCTGCTTGTGGTAAATCAAGATTTGAAAAATAATCTGCGAGTGTAAGAGTACTTAAAGCAAAAACAGAATCGTGTCATGTAGTTGAAGATATGGCATTCCTGGACAAATAAGAACATAAGAACAAATGAAAAACTGATAGTCCAGGACCGGTCCTACTTTCCTTTCTTGTTATTTTCAAGTCTTATTATGCTCTGCACTTGCTAATTAAGTTTTTTCTAGTAGTCAGTGAAAAAGTTTCGTAGAGTTTGCACCTTATCAAGTAAGATTTGTTCAGTGGGGACCATAGTGAATTTCTCTGCCCTTCCAATGAATACTGCTGGACTTCAGTAATTCCTTGAATATCTGTAAGCAGAGTCAACGAACTTTTTACAGAGCTTGTGGCTATCATTTGAATTGCTTTGGGCTGAAATGTGACCTGTTTTCACCAGAGATTAAGGCTTTCTGGTCTAGGGGAAATAGAACAGAAATTTGAGGGCTGCTTTGAAAGTAATGCCACTTATTTTCTTCTGTTGGCTGACAATGTCAGAGGTGGGTGCTGATGGTATGGCAGTAGAGGCTGAACTTTCCCACCAATATTCCGACAGCTGGCTGCTGCAGATATTACGAGCATGACATGCAGGCTACTGTCCATCACTGGTAAAAATGCATAGCTAGTGATGGTGACTTCTGAAAAACACTGTTGTGTAGCTGATAATTTTGTCTATCAAATGTTATTGTGTTCCTTGTATGTGTTTTAGTTATCATTTAGTTTTAGTGGAAATAAGTAAGAGGCATTACTTTCGGAGCAATCTACTCGGAAGTTTCTTCACTGTAGATGCTTTTTCTCACACCAATCTTTATTTAAACCAGAAATACCACAAATAAATCTAAAAGGTGCATACTTCAAGCCAAGATTAGTAGTTTCACACTTTTCAATCAGATGCTGAGGTAATGTTCTCAACAACAGAAGAGAAATACCTATACACATTTCTGGGAAGGAACATTAACCAAGGGCACTCCAGAACGACATCTACAGACCTAGTTTAGTAAGTAAGCTCATTAGGAACCTGTCTGTGGCAGGGCTTGTCACGGCCCTCCTGTGGAAAATTCTCAGCACAGGTTGCCCCAACTACTTTGTTCTCTCTGTTCACCTGAGTAAGCTTCAGAAGACAGGCTCACTTCAATTCCCTTAATTAACAATCTAAAGATTTCACCTTCTGATCCAGAGAATATTCTTTCTTACTAAAGGAAGAAAATACATAGGCGTCTCTCCTAGAAGCCTAGATTTTATTATCCAGTTAAGCTAATGATGACAGTTTTCAATATACATCAATAAACAATACTTTCTATTTGCTCTTGTTCTACAGAATTTGCTTCATCTTTTTGTAATACCATAAATTACTTTCATAGCACCATAAATAAAGATAGGAATCATATCCACTAAGTAATTAATCACATTTCCAGGTCTTTATTAGACTAGGAGCTTGGCCAAGTTTTCCAGCTGCATTTTAACAGGAGTGTTTCATGGCAATCTACTCCAAATCTTTGACTCTTTACAAATCCATACACAGTGTACAAACTCCAGTTGTTTCTGAAATATATTGTTTGGCTATAGGCATCTAGTTAGAAAATAACCAGAAACACTTCACAAGAAGTAGAGGGAAGTCTATTCAAATAACTTAATGTATTCCTATTTAGACAAAGAGAATTCCTCATGACTCCTGTGAACACAGTGAACATAAAAATGCATAAACCGGTATCCAAAACTTTAGCAAGCAGTACATTTCTAGATTTGTAGATCATTAGACAGTCATCAAAGAAAACTTAATTGCAGCATTCTTCTTTTCCTGCTCTCAATACTTCTTGGTAAAAAGAGAGCTTATTGAACCAATCTTACTTTATGCTCTTTTTTCATCATTTAGTAAATTATGGCTTACATGCTCCCAGGCTTCTACAAGGTCTGTATTTGGGCCACTTACTTGTACAAGCAGTAACACTTTTCAGTGTGAACCCATAAAAGGAGACAGTTAAAGTAGGAAAGATGAATAGAGGCTAGTATTATAGTATTTTAATGTGACCTAGAAACTGGGAATTGAAACAGTTGCTGACAGCGGGAACTCAAGATCTTGCAAAGAGAGGGTTCATAATAGGCTCCAAGCACCAGGCAAAAAGTGACTGGTTATTTTGTAGGATAAAAGTGCTTACAAGAAATTGTTGCAGAGGAGAAAATTTGGAAACACAACAGAAGAACCATTTAATAACCTTTGAGCCAAGATATTTTTAGATATTTTTCATACTCAGAAAATAATTCAGCAATCCACTAGGGTCTGGCAATGAAAGCTTATTCTATACTAAGGAACAGTATACATTATTTGAGCATAATTTCACTGTACATAAAATATAGCTGGTCTCAATCATTACATGTGGTGATATGCACTTCACTTTTAAAAAGTTTGCCAGTGTTAGAGTGGTTTTTCTCAATCTTCTAATGTCTTTTCTCTAGTTAGGATACAAAGAATCTGACAGAAAAAAAACAAGATTTAAGACTGGTAAGACTCAAATTTCAGAAGAGATGCAATAAAAATATAACTGGTAATTCTTTTTTCCCCAATTTTTAATTTTATTAATTTTTCTTGAAAATATGAAAGTTTGAATGTATTTTAAGGTTATATATTTAAACTTCTTAAAAAAAAAAAAAAGAATAAGTAAAATTGAGGTATTATTTTCCAGTCATCCAAAAAGAAAGTAAAGCACAGAACTCCAGACTGTCTGAAGCTTGATAAATTTAATTACTGCAGAGAAATAAATCTATTCAGTTCATTTGTCATATCTGAAAACACTGATATCCTGAATTCCTTGAGAAGAAAACAAAGCAAAAAAAAAACCACTGTTCCAAAAATTTACCTTAAACAGCTCTCACAGCAACACAGTGAGGAGGAAAGACTGATCTTAGAATCCCAGAATCAGAGGGGTTGGAATGGACCCCAAGAGGCCACCAAGTCCAATCCTCCTGCTAAAGCAGGTATCCTACAATAGGTCGCACGGGTAGGTGTCCAGCCAGGTCTTGAATATCTCCATAGAAGGAGGATCCACAACCTCTCTAGGCAACCTGTTATAGCGCTCTGTCATCCTTACCATAAAGAAGTTCTTCCACGTGTTAGTACGGAACCTCCTATGTTCAAGTTTTAGGCCATTACTCCTTGTCATATCATTACACACCATCAAGAAGAGCCTGGCCTCATACACTTACCTCCCACCTCCCTTCAGATATCTATAAACATTCATCAGATCCCCTCTCAGTCTTCTTCTCCCCAGGCTGAACAGATCCAGGTTGGTCAGCCTTTCCTCATATGGGAGATGCTTCAGGCCCTGTATCATCTTTATGTCCCTCTGCTGGACTCCTTCTAGGAGATCCCTGTCTTTTCTGAACTGGCGAGCCCAGAACTGGACACAAGAGTCTAAATGTGGCCTCACCAGTGCAGAGTAGAGGGGTAGGATCATCTCCCTTGACCTGCTGGCCATGCTCTTTTTAATGCACCCTAGGATAGCAGTCTCCTTCTTGGTCACAAGTGCACACTGCTGGCTCATGGCCAACCAGCTGTCCACCAGGACCCCCAGATCCTTCTCAGCGGAGCTCCTCTCCAGCAGCTTATCCCCTAGCCTGTACCAGTGCATACGGTTATTCCTCCCCAGGTCCAAGACTCTACACTTGCTCTTGTTAATCCTCATCTGGTTCCTACCTGCCCAACTCTCCAGTGTGTCCAGGTCATGTAGAATGGTAGCACAGCCTTCTGGTGTGTCAGCTAATCCTCCCAGCTTTGTATCATCAGCAAACTTGCTGAAGGTGCACTCTACCCCTTCATCCAGGTCGCTGATGAAGACGTTGAACAAGACCCAGCACTGACCCCTGGGGAACACCACTATTTACACATGCCTGCCTCCAAACAGACTCTGCGCTGCTGATGACCACCCACTGAGGTCTGCCAGTCAGCCAGTTGTCAATCCACCTCACCATCCATTCATCTATCCCACATCTTCTGAGTTTTATAACAACACATAAGTTTGGATTGGATGCATCTTCTGTAGGAAGCAAAGTCTTAACAAACGCAGTTTCAACTCTCTGTCAGCTATCAGTTCTAAACTGTTGATCAATCTAAAAAGACAGAGATCTTTAGGAAATCTGATTAATAAAATACAGCGAACAAGTGTTAGGTGGACAATGCAAAAATATGCAACAAAGAGATTTTGATCCAAAGAACTCACTAAGTTGTTTACTGCCCTAGCAGTTATTTATAATTGGTTGGTAAAAACACTTTGTGATGACAATAAACAGATTTACAGTCTACTCCTATTCTAAGAAGAAATGTCACTGCAAGCATCTGAGACAACCTCTAAAGCATGTATATTTTTTGTCACATACTGCTAAGAGAATCTGCATAATATTAGTGACAATACAGGAGATCGCTCTTTTGGTTATTAAAAGTCTTCATTACTGAAACTCATAAAGTTGGACATTTTGAGGATAAGTCATCTCTTATTTTCAAGAGTCTGTTTTCAGTCTAACAACACCTTTCACTTTATTACTTCATTTTGGAATTATTAAAAAATAAACTAAAAAGCCATCAGCACTAGAAGCTTACTTCTCACTTGGTTTTGCCTCCTAATCAATCACCCACTAGTTGAAGAACTAGGGTCATTTGTTTTCTATCACTACGGAAGAGTTCCATTTCATAGTGCTAAATCTCACCACTTCACAGCAACAGTTTTGATGACACACCAGTGTAAATCCTGTAATAATATAAAGCAGAGGATACCAGGAATGAACACTATTCTGAGGTCAAGGGAATTGAATTTCATAGAAAAAAAGACTTCAAAAGCAGCATAATAAAGGTATTCAAAATGATGGAAGTGCTCAATAAAATAGAGCTTTAGATATTTTTATACTGATGAAATCAAAAATTTAAAGGATTGCTTACGACTTGAAAAAGCAAGAATAGCAAAATATGAGTAGAAATATTAAGCTAGATTGTTAAAATGTGGTCTTTGTTTCAGTTATTTTCACAAGAAATATAAGCATAAACACTGCAAATGTCTGGAGAAAGAAAACACTCCAGAAGATGACTTCTTGAATGGCTAAGGCAGCCAATATTACAATTCCTCAAGGTAGAATTTTACGTGTTTAAAAAAGGTACTAAAGCTTCACTGAAATCATTGCAGCTACAGAGATATATCAGAGATGTTCCAACCCTCCTTTAGCAACAGAATTGTGCCAGCTCCATCAGACAGCATATCGCTTTGACATCCTTAAATCTATCATTATATTTTCTGATATCAGAACTGATGCTTGCTTATCACTTGCTTATTGCTTTAATAAATGGAGTTTTGTGTTGCAGGAAGATCTAATGTTAAGGTACAATGAAACAGAGAGAACCAAATGTAGAGAGTTCTGTTTTTGAGAGAGTACCCTTTCAAGGCATTTTCCCCAGGGCCACTGTAACAGAATGCTGTATTTAAATCAGCAGGTCATGCACCAGAAGATGGTTTAACTGTTAATTAACACTAGATGATATACTGAAAATTCCATGCTAATTAATTCTCTGTAGATCTAAGTGCCCTTCCTTCTATGTCATTTTCAATGAACATATTAACATGAGGAATAGAATGACATTAATTACTAATTCATATGACAAACATGTGAAGCTCTATTAAACAGATGATGGAGGTTAACTAAAAAGGAAGATGTGGGTCAAAGTGCAGGCCATCATATCATAAAGATACCGCACATTCAAGAGAAGAGGGCATATATTAACCATTCAATCATCCTGTCAGTTTGATGTTGTCCTCTTATATTAGATTTTCTTGCAAGATTACCATTATTCAGAAAATAGGATTCAGAATCAATAGTGAAGACCCCACAAAATGAAAGCAAGTAAATTGAAATGAAATAATCTCATTCTTTTAGCATGTGACATTGATTACAGTTTTGATAAATTAACTGTTAGCTATCCACACATAAAAACGGTCTGAAAATAGCAAGAAGCTGGGTTGACAGAAGTTACAAAGATAGCTAAAGAATCAATACCCTAAACAGCAGTAGAGCACCATTTCTACAATTAGAGAAGTATTTTAACCCACATATGTACATAATAACCTAGAGCTTACCGGTTTAGTATCTGATAATTTTGAGGTCTGAAACTACCTCAGATACAGTGAAATCCAGCCACTAGAAAAAAAGATCAAGCAATTAAATGCCAGACAATACTCACGCCTTCAAAGGACCTCAAATTCCAAGTAGGGACTGTAGGTCAGCCCAATTTAGCATTTCAAAAAGCAAATGGAAGTAATTATAATATTATACTTGCATTTTGTATTTTTCATGTAAAAAAAAAAAAAACACCTGCATGCGTGACCATTGCTGCTATTTAAGAAATTCCAACAAAGCTTCTGGTAATTTATCCTGAGAGAAGCAATAGTTGTGAAAGCCGATCCAACAATTGTTTTATTGCAGTCTGCTCACTATTTGTAAAATCTTATGTACTCACAAATACACATTTAAATACTTTTATATGAAGGATCACTGAAGTCTCCTGAAAATCATAGAATGGCCTGGAAGAGACACCTTAAAGATCATCTAGTAACAACCCCCCTGCTATGATCAGGGTTGGCAGCCACTAGATCAGGTTGCCCATGGCCCCATCCAACCTGGCCTCGAACACCTCTGGGGATGGGGCATCCAATACTGGAATGTGTTCCAGTGCCTCACCACCCTCTGAGTAAAAAATATCTTCCTAACATCTAACCTAAGCCTTCTGTATTTTAGTTTAAAGTTACCCCCCTTGTCTTATCACTACCAGACCATGTAAGAAGTCCACCTCCCTCCTGCTTATAAGCTCCCCTCAGGTACTGAAAGATCATAATGAGGTTTTCCCGGAGCTTTCTCTTCTCCAAGCTTCTCCACCTTAGGCGCTAAGCAGGAGATGCAGAGTCACCATTGCTGCCTAACTTAGGCTTCTCTAATATTCAAGCCGTGCTATTTTTTCAGGCATGAGTAAATCTAGCAGGATCTATGGCTTCTTAAACATATTTTAGTCTCTAGAAGTATCTACTGAGATACTTTTGTGAGATTTCTATACGTTATTTTTTTAGCAATAGAAAGAATTCAATTCCTTAAGGCACTTGTAATTACAAGTGAGTCTACTTATAATCTAGAATTCAAGGAAGTCAAGGGAGGTTAATTTCAATATAGGGTTTTCATAAACCTTATATTAATGCATGTTTGCAATTTCAAAACAAAAAAAAAGACGATGTAGTTTAAGTTCTGTTAAGAAATGTTCCATTAAGGGACAGAGGGAGAAAGTCAGCACCTGCACTTAATACAAGAATGCAAGTTATGGATACATTAACAACAATATAATACTATATAACTGATTGCACAGGGGAACCACCTGAGCCCATTCTGGCTCCAACTGTTATGTCTGAGAGAAGGACTACAAGCCATCTTACATGATCTTTGCTTGATCCTTATTAAATAGATAGATATCTTCTGAAATTCTTTAAAAAAAAAAAAAAAAAAAAAAAAAAGCACAACTTTTCACTACCATCTCATCATTTTGCATGTAATTAGGTAGACATGAGCTACACACGCTTTGGAAGATTTCCAGCCTTTACAGCTAACAAACTGAGATTGCTTAGACTAGTGTCAAGTGCAAGACACAGCCTCACACGTCTTAAACTTGAACTCCTCACAGGATCAGAGATAACACATACAAATCAACATCTACAAATATCTTTTGTACCAGGTACAGACTGGGGGTTAGCCCTGAATAGGCAACCCTACTCCACTAGGGTTTTGCATGCAGCTTCGTTTGTATGAGATCTAATCTTGATCTCATCACCCTAACTTTTTTTTTCCTCCAAGTAATGCAGTCTTTGAGAACACATCTATATGGAAATTAGTTCTGAAGACTGTTGTAATAAATACCTGCCAAGTCCGTAATACTGGTGAAATTTTCATTTCTCAAATATGAAGAATAGGATTAAGATACGGTAAATTAAAAACTATTTTTAAACTTCTACACTGCTAAACAAAGTACCAATACACTTTCTTTATTTAATGAACATTATCATCCAAATATCAAATAAATAAGACAGTTCAGCCATTACCTTTCTACCAGCAATTGCTGGCAAGTACAGGCAGTAATGCTAGGTCTCCTATGAGACATTTATGCATGAATTTTTATTTAAACATGCACTTCATAGAATTATAGAATATCCCGAGTTAGAAGGGACCCAGGAGGATCATCAAGTCCATCTCCTGGCTCCATGCAGGACCACACGAGACTCAAACCCTGTATCTGAGAGTGCAGTCCAAACACTGCTTGAACTCTGGCAGTTAGGGCCATGCCCACTGCCCTCTGGTGCAGGACCTTTCCCTAACCCCCACCTGACCCTCCTGACACAGCTCCATGCTGTTCCCTCGATCCCTGTCTGTGTCACAGAGAGCAGAGCTCAGCACCGTCCCTCCGCTCCCTGTGAGGAGCTGCAGTCACCATGAGGCCTCCCCTCTGCTCTGGGCTGAGCAAATCCAGAGGCCTCAGTGCTCCTCATATACCTTGCCCTCCAGACCCTTCCCCATCTTCGTTACCCTCCTTTGGAGGCTTTCTAATAGTATTACATCCTTCCTACATTATAGTGCCCAAAACTGCACCCAATGCTCAAGGTGAGCCTGCAGACCACAGTGGGACAGCCCCTCCCCTAGCCAGGCGGCAGTGCTGGGCCTGGTGCTCCCCAGGGGACACTCTACCCTTTGGCCGCTGGGGCACACTGCTGACTCAGATCTAACATGCCATCAGCCAGAACCCCCACATCCCTTTCCGTGGGGCTGCTCTCCATACCCTCAACCCCCAGTTTGTCCGTACTTATATCCAGAGCTGCCCCATCCCGTGTGCAGAATCCAACACTTGGTTTTGTCAAACATCACGAGGTTGGTGATTGCCCAGCACTCCATCTTGTCTAATTTGTAAGGCCTCTCCACACCTGAAGGGTCAACAGCTCCTCCCGGTTTAATGTAGTCCGCAAACTTACCAATTTTTCCTTTCTGGAAAGGAAAGGCTTTTCTAAAGCTCAGTACTCCTTGGAATTACTGCCTGCAATTATTAATACCACCACTTTTCTCTCTCTCCTCACCTTCCTTCTCTTGCTCTGGTCCCTGCTGCTGTGGTGCGGGCAGCTGATCTCAGCCCAAGGTGGGGCCCATCCTCCTCCAGGCACTACGCTGGGGCAGGACTCTCCTGTGACCTCCTCGCAGCCTAAGGGCACAGACTGTGACTCTTTAGCTCACAGCATATTTGAAAAGTTGCAGAAATATCAAAGCTATCAGTATAACACAGGATGAAGCTTTTGCGCCCTTTAACTGATCAGATTGCTCCGTGTGAGCAGCAGGAGTTTTGCTCACCTGAAGACTAAAGAATTTGGCTTGGAATGTATAAAAAGTGCCTTACAAAAAAAAAAAAAAAAAAAAAAGGCATTCGTGAATTTACAAATTTATAGTGTCAAATTAGAACACTCCTGTATACTACCAATTATTTCAGGTTATTTGGCTTCTTCCTCTTCCAGGGCAGGTTAGCACAGAAAAAAAAGCACCATAATCTCACTGCCCTCTATTTTGGCATGACAACCAGGAGCAGAGTCATCACTGAGCTATTTATTCAGGCCAAATTCCCAGGGGGCCCACCACACAGCCTCCCTCCCTCCCTCCCCACCCTGTTGTGGTTTCTCTCCATCTTATAGCTTCTTATACTTTAGTTCCTGCAGGAATCAAATTTAATCTGTTTCAGTATATTTTATGCTCCACTGATTTATTCAAAGCTGAATAAAAGCATTGCAGTACTTACGTTTCCTATTTTATTTTGGGAACTGTATTATTAGTAGCCCCATTCAGTTACTAGAATAACTCGAGTCAAGCAGATTAAAAGCCCGAGCTACACCTGTGCTATTCAGCTTGCACTTCAATCTTATCCACTACATTAAATAAGGTCTGGATAAAAATGAGACAGATTAACCTATCATTCGACTTACAGAAGTGTCTTTATGGTAAAAGAAGATCCAGTTCTACAGTGAGTCTGGTAAATTTTGCCCTTCTTTTGCTGGAAAATATCACCTTTGTACCAAAATATTCCATTACACTGAAGAAAACAAAATAGTCTTCTTGAGCTCTACAGCAGAAAAAATAGCTTGAATACATACCTAAAGGAAAGAAAAAATACTGTATTACTTGTTTGATTGACACTACCAAAAAAAAAAAAAAAAAAAAAAGGAAAGAAAATGCTTTTTCTCGGTGTTTTTTTTATAACCTATAGAATTATTATTCAAGACTCATGAGATTCCTCCATTTCAATTTCCAGTCACACTCTGGTTTCTGCAAGGTTTTTGTTTGTTTGTTTGTTTTAATACAAAATTAAAATGAGTAAAGGGTGAAAATAATAAAATATATATAAGAACAATCTTAATATAGCATGCATATTTGTATATATACATACATGAGATGATCAGCTAGTAAATATTTTATTTTGCTTTGTATAGGGTAGAATATAACTAGATGAGCTCAGACAGATTGAACAATAAAACAAACATGACAAAATGGGTTTTAAGTCAGGAAACAGAACAGTAAAGCAATTTCCTGAGTTATTTAAATGCCTTCATTGGAGAAATGTCATTACATACTTGAATTACACTGGAATATAATTATATAAACACCACAAATAACAATGTTTTACCAAGAAAAACAGAAGTTAAGAGAGGGGAATTATTTCCTGCCATTTTTCTTCATTTTAAGAAATATTCTAGATGTTATAAGAAATAAATCAAAAGAAAGGTTCTATATTTACTTTAGGAGTACTTTTCCTTAACACTTATAAGCACATACTTATCTTCAAGTATCTGATAAGTGAATAGTTCTGTATATGTAGTCCCTCACAGGTTTAAGATGGGCTTATACGGACCTTGGTGACCTTAATCAGAACCTTAGCTCCAAAATTTAGTGTCACTGAGAATGCATGTGAAGAGAAAGCTTATGAGCAATTAATTGTAATCTTTTCACAGGGAAAGTCAGAGGACTTGTGTTCTTCTTAGCTTTCATATTAAATATGTATATCTTCACAAACATCTCCTCAGTCTTACTGATGTGAATGGTTTCAGAAATATATTAAATTTAATACAGTTGAGCCCAGACTTACGTTTTACTATCCGTCTAAACCCAGTAATCGACAGAGTAGGATTGGACCCTTTCCCAGCAGCAAAATATGCATCAAAATTGGAAAGCCATCTGTGACTTTTTGGATGTGGTGCTCAAGGACACGATTTAGCAGAGGGTTGTTAGTTAGGGTAGTATGGTTAGGTTGTGGTTGGACTCGATGATCTTTAAGGTCTTTTCCAACCTGAGCAATTCTATGATTCTATGATTAGCCCAAACAACCCCAATTCAAATCAGGTGCACACATTATACCTAAAGGCCCCATAGCAATAGTATTATTCTGGTGCGACTTTAAGCTATACTCAAACCCACTCTAAATTTAAAGAGAACTTCATGGACATAATTTCAATTTAAATATATGTAATTCTTCATTAACTATTCCATAAAACAGTATGTCATGACCAAGCAGCTCACTTCCTCAAACTAATTTCTGTCTTAAACTTAGCATTTAGAGAAGATTAGTTGCAAGTAAATGATGAGGAATCATCTCCAAAGCACAGAGCACCACATTGAAACAGATCCATACCTACTCTCTCCACTTCTATAGTCCTTATCAGTAGCATTTATATCCAGAAAATGAGCTGGAGACAAGACAGACTAAATCTCAGTTTATCCCAGTTTTTCTCCAGCCCTGCTGTGAATTTCCACATCAGTCTGTCATTGATGTTTGGTTGGCTTTTTTCCCTCAGACGCAGCAAACGTTGTTTTCCAGTGTTCTGATGGATCCATAACTGGTCAGGAGCTCTAAGAACTGACATTCTTGACGCCCATTCTGTCTCAGTTTCTTTATTTGTAGGAAAAAAAGAAAAAAAAAGAGAGACAATAATGTCCATCTATTTCATCTATTTTTTAGGGGATATTATCTTTGAACTACTAGGGCTTTTCAAAATGAGCCATAAGTTGAAATTTTTACTTTTTAGAAATTACTTGTTTACTAGATATGTTTATCTTACTTACTAGATGTTTATCTTACTTCTAAGAAACATTCCAACTTGTATCTGAAATTGATGTTTATCTTGCTTCCGAGACCCTTGTTCATAAACTTACTAGAAGCTGATCCTGAAATTATATGCATGAAATATCATACCAGCTGCATGGAAAATTCAGTATCTGTTTGTTTTTGTTTTGGATAGAAAATAGAAAAAAGTATCCATTTATGCTTCAATTTTCTTTGTGAATATAATAGTGACTTTAAAAAAAAGTTATGTGTGGTATTTAAAACGCTGTTAATCTATCAAAAGTCTTTGAGAGCTTTATTCCTCCTCATAGAGAGATGAAACAGTGACATTAAAAGAAAGGAAAAGAAAGTCAAGTTAGACTACCGTAATCCCTCAGGACAGAGAATTTCTGTTGAAGATAAATAAATCAAGTACAAGGAGAAGAAAGGTAAAGTATTATACTATTTGAGGAAAAAAAATTAAGGCAATAATATTCTTTTCCAAGTAATGGCATATATTCTTGGCCATCAATAGAGTTTTTCCTTCATAGTACATTTATTTATATCCCAGAATGAAAGCTATGCATGCACAGCAGGGAATAGAAAAATCTGATGTGTTTCTATTATGAAGAGAATCTATATTTACAATTGTCAAGGATTCAGATTGAGCCCATTTTAAAATACAGCCTGTCCTTAAATAAACCAGTCCATTCAATCAATATATGTTAAATCAGGTAGAGACAATTTTTGGAAATTCAAAATGTGGAGTATGGAGCTTATTTGTTTAGCACCAACAAAACTTGCTGCTGAAAGATGTCCCATCTGCAGTCTGGCTTGTGTGAGAGAGTACATACCTACATAGGTTCACTTTGCACTCTGTAACAAAACTGTTCACTTGACCAGCACGCAGAAAAACAAACTATACAGAAAGACTCAGAAGAAAGAGATTACACATCTGATGCAGATTGTATTAATTCCATGTCGTATCTGGGTCTCAAGAAGTATCCTGTCAGAAACAGTGAAGACCTGACATACAAAAACAGTAGAATATTCCAGGCGTAAAAGACAAAAATTAGAGAAGACATAGGAGTACCAAGAAACTGAAGTAAATTTTTGCATTTGGGAATACTGGAGAATGGAGATTTGGATTCAAAAGTAAAATATTTCCTCTTCCTGAACAGTCTATTAAAGCAGTATGACATTTCCATAGTAATAGGATTGGAAGGTACCCAATTCCACTGTGTGGACAGAGTCTTCAGCAAATAGCAGTGGAACACAATGGGAGTTTATAATATACATCGTTAATAACAATGTTTTTCGTTACTAAATCTCACATGGACTTGTTTTAATACACACTGTCCATAGGGACTCCAGAAGTTTTATGTTTCCACACAGACGCAAGCACAAGTGGAACTCCGTGACAATAGAGGGCAGGGTGAGAAAAAGCCAAATGAAGAGGAAAAAATCGTGGAGAAAAATCACATCACTCAGAGGACAAGACTCCTCATGGAAATTGTTCAACTTGCAAAGGACAAAAGACTTAAGTCTTGAACACTGCAGAGTTGGTTACAGATGAGCCATTCCAATTTTTGGTCAAACAGAGTTTAAGGCTGTAAACATCCAGGTTTCCTGAGGACTTTCTGCAAGAGGAAAGCATAAGAGAGTTAAAGTCATCCCAGCAGTGTCTCTGCATGTGGCTGCATAAATATGCTTCAACCACTTAGAGAAAACTCTTTCTAATCTTCTGCTATACTTAAATCTACACGCCCACCTAACTTCCAGGAATGAACTAGGTTTATTTTTATGTTCAGACTAACAACATTTAGGTATATAACATTATCTCTTCTGTGTAGAAGGAAGAAACTCAAGGATAGAAGTGCCTTGTACTTCAGACGAAATAAATGACTGCATATGTTACTTGTAATCAAAATGAGGGATTTTTTTCAAAAAAAAATCCAACTATTTTTTCATCTTCCTGCTTTCTCTAGTGCACAGACAATTAAATGAGGCAAAATGAAAAGGAACAATGGAAAGCAAGATATTTTTCAAAAAAATTTTCTTTTGTGAACATCCTGATTCTTATTAAAATGCGGGCAGCTCCAAATGTAACGCCACCTATTTGTTCCCATGGAAACTACAACAGATAAAAAGAGCAAAATAACACTACTTGATAGAGCAAATCCTGCGTAACCTACTGTAGGGAACCTCGTTTAGCAGGGGGATTGGAATAGATGATCTCCAGAGGGACCTCCATTCAAATCCCTACTATTCTGTGATTTTGCAAATGCCTAAGCTACATCTTCCTTGTAATTTCTTTGCTAATTTCAGGAATTGCAGAAAGATAGCATAGCGACATGCAAAAACGCCTGTGCCTCTCAGAGATAAGACATGTAATACATGTATAAAAGAAAGGATCATCCCTGTTTGACAACACATATCATTCATGCTGTTAATAGAAAATAAGGTGTTCTCACAAGAGCTAATAACAGAAGAATACGCCCACTTTTCTCTCTACTGTAGTAATAGCATTATTGTTATCCATGCCTTTTTCAAACGCTCTTGGCTTCTGTAGTTGTGAGCATCCACGCAAAGAGCTTGCAATCTTGTGTTCATTTGTAATGTGAAGCTTAGAGAAGGTGGTAAAATAACTTTCTCTAAGACCCTTTCAGGCACTTCTTATGCTACGTATCAAGGAGAATATCTTCAGTCAACAGATACAGTTCACACTGCTATAATGCACTACAATTTACAATAAGTACAGTTCAGGATTATAGGGTTGTCATTAGTTGTGGTTATGATGTGTGGACAATACAATTATTGTAGACACCTTGTAAAGATTCATTGGTAGGAGACAGGTTACATCCATCTCACCGAGGACAACATGGTAAGGGACTCTATAAGGAAAGTTCCTATGGTGACAAGCAAACAATGGATTGGATAGAAAATCACATGGCAGTTTTTAATATCAAGTAAGCAAACTCTTCAAGTTTTTAATTCATTCTAAACATGCTGGTAATTTCATTAATATGTTTGAAGCAGGTCAAAAAACCAGTCTCTACGTCTGCGCACTCTCATCCAGTGAAGTGCTAACTGTTCATGATAACCTCAAGCAAACATGAATACTAATAAGAATTTAACCACAGCATCACAGGCTTGCCTGAGACCATACCGCTTGAACAGACATAGTGACCTACTGAAGTACTTTCTTGTTATCTTGATTTTTCTTTAACCCAGTTCTTGTTTCCTTCACAGAATTCTCCAGCTTGAGCTGGCAGAGGTACTACAGGGCAATGTTGGAGGCTGATGTTTCTGCTCGTGCACTAACAAGCGGACAACAGCTTTAAATTCCCCCTAATGCTAATTAAATCCCTAGGTTAAAATTACCAGTTGATACCAAAATTTTATATTTTAAGAGTACATTCTGTCATACTAGCAACCTTGAACAAAGTAATTTCAAGTATCTGCTTTGCCAGAGATCATCATACATTATGACTTTTCCTCCTCTTAGTTACAAAGTTCTTCTGACTTTCTCTGTCTCCACTTGTCTCTGTCTCCAGAATTGCTCCTTTACTGTTCAGCTGCCTGTTGTATTTATCCATCCCTTAGGAAAGAGTTAAAGGAGTAAAGAGGAAAACATCTACAATTAAATTGCTCTTTAACTTGTCGCTGCCTCTTGGCAACTGCAGGTTGTAATTCACTTTAGAAAGAATAAATAATGTAGGGTTTTACATTCATATTTTCAGTAGAAAAGAAATGCCAGGAGTTACAAATTGCTGCTGAAAAGATAACCATATTCAAGAACTAAAGATTAGAAAGACAAATCTCTCATAAGAGTCTCTAAGACAAGAAATGCTTCAAAAAATAAACAAAAAAAAACTATTAAGTCTGTAATGGCTGGCAGAAACTCCTAATTTCAGTATGGTGGGTTTAGAAGAGACTTGTGTGTCTGTCAGTAGGCGTTAAGTAGAAAGCAAACTTATATTGCACAACTGAAAGAAGTGAATTGGAGCATATCTATAAGAAATTCCTCCCCAGTAAATATCTTGCATAATTTAACCATCAGCTTGTGCCCTGCACAAAGGACGTGGTTTTTTTTATCCTGCCTTTTATTAGCTCAAGGTTGTGCAGGTCTGTAACAAACATTTGCCCATTAGTGTATTTTGCATGTCTTATTCTCTTGACGAAAGCAAAGCAATTCAGCAAATAAACTTGAAAACACAATTGTCTGTCTACCTCTGGAGATCATGTAGTTCAGCCACATGCTCAGAATAGAGTGGCTACTGCAGGTTACTCAGGGCTATGTCTAGTCAGGTTTTGAATACCTCCAAGGATGGAGTCTTCACAACCTAAGACACCTCTTCGTATATTTCAGCGTCCTTACAGTAAAGAAGTTTTTTTTTTTTTTTCCCTATCTTTAAAATGGATTCTCTGCATTTCAGTTTGTACCACTTCCCTCTTGTCTCACTGTAATTGATCATTACGGAAAAGAGCCTGGCTCCATCCTCTTTACATCCTCTCTTCAGTATTTATAAACTCTGAGAGCTGATTCCTAGTTGGTTGGATCTCAAAAAGTTATACCTCATAGGATCACTCCTCCCCAGGTGCAGAACTAAGAATTTTCCATTTTTGAGCATATCTTGAGATTTCTGTCAACACTCTGAAAAACAGCACAACCACCCAGTGTATCCAACACTCCTCCTAGTCCTGTCCTCAGCAAAGCTGTTCAGGATGTGCTCTGCCCCATCATTCAGGTCAGTAAGGAAGATGTTAAGTAGTATTGGACCCAGTATTCCTAAAGGTCAGTCTTACCAGTAAAGATCAAGTCCAAGAACACAGAGTAGGCTTTTTGTCCCTGCTGGGTAAAGGGCATGAAGATGGTCCTTGGTAGGAGAAGAATTTGACTAGAAAAGGTAAATGTTTATTCTTGCATGTTCAAATAGCTCTCAAGTCTGGGACTTTCTTCCTAGCATTGCTTTTAAACAGCACTGATACAAAATCCCTTCACATGCCCAGAGAAAGCAAAATGCCTACTAAACAAAAGATGGTTCAGAATGATTTCTCCTGCTCTATTACAAAGACCCAGAATCAGTGTCATCCCACAGCACATTGATTGCAGACTTTTTCAATCAATTTTCATATACAACAGTCTTTGTGTTGCAAAAACATAAAAAGGTGGAGAAATATTTTCAGAGCATGCTATATCAGAATTGAAATAATTAAAGAGCAAATACCATTTGCACCTCTCATGAATTGATGCTTGAATAGATGTGGACAAAAAATGAAGAAAAAAATCTCTCATCAGTGAGCTTGAGCAGCGAAAACTAAATAGAGTAAATAAAGACAAATACATGAGATTAAATTTTTTTGATCTCTAAATCCCATAAGATGTTATTATAAACAAAAGTGAAACAATGAAGCCTGAAATAAATGCAGCTTGATTTCCTGTGGATTTGTACCTCATTATTTAAGCCCTGATTTGAACTTTTCCTCTGGTATGGGAATTTATAACCTTTCACAAAACATGAGCTCTCTCTGCTGTTTTTCTCTCTTTCAAAATGCTTATGGGGTCTTATTTTTACAATACTACCAAGAACTCAATTATCTTTGATACTTCTGCCCTTCTGTCAAACACGGCTGACGTCAGATTGCGGGTTCAAAAGTTATTAGACAAGACATCTAGACAGATACACACAGATCAAACAAATGCAAAAATATTATTTCTGTAAAGAAACAAGTCTAAAAATATTTAGAAAGATAAAAGATTATTGTATATGTTCAATTTCTTGGACAGGGAAATCTGTGACTCCTGCATCCTTATAATACATAAATCCTAAGGAATATGTCAGACTTCTGTTTAAGATTTTTCAGAAGAAAAAAAATAACAACACAAGACTATCCAGCAGCTAAAATTGTTTTGGCAATAGTACTCTGACCCTTTAAAATCTCTACAAAATAACACCAAATACTACTCATGCTAAAGAAAATCAGCTTCTTATTAAAATGATGTGAAAGTAGCAGGCTGAGCTCACAACATTGTATAAGGACTACAGGGTTCGCTCCAGTAGTTACTGAAGTGATCTCCACTTTCAAGACACTGGTAATCTGTCTGATTTTTTTATTTTTTTATTTTTTTTATTTTTTATTTTTTTTACCTATTTAGGTCAGATATAATGTGTAATTTTGGATTAAATTTAAAAGTGCAGATAAGCTGCCCCATTTTTATTTATCCTTCTACACTTTTTACATCTAAACAACCTGGAAGCAGTGTACCTAGAGTTTTCATTTTGATAAATAAAGCACACAAAGTAAGATTATTGTAATGAATTTTATGGCTTTTAATGCAAGGGTTATAGTCTCTTAGAAAAATAGACTGCCTTGATTTTTTAAAGATTCAAAGATTACTCCTGTAACACAAGCAATGTCTTTACATGTATTCATTTATGAAAGGAATCACAAATGAAAAGATTAACCTGACCACTGAGGACACATTTAATATAAGCCTACCTGAGGCTCATCATTACCCGTATGGCATTGCTGACCTTGAAAAGCTTTCATGTTAACCAGAAAAGGTGGTACAGATCTAGGATGCAGAACTCAAAAAATTCCTTCTCTTTGTGACATAATAATCACATTTCTGCCTTAAAATGACACCTAGCTTTGTTCTTAATAGTTAATTTATTCAATAGCCTTAATTAGAACAAACAAACAGGACATTTATATGAATTCCAAGAGTTTGTCTGTGACAAGAACAGCTGAGATAAAAATATCACAGTGCCTAACCTCTCTTGACAGAGAAAGTCACAGACAGAAGGGCACCTTCCAGCACCCATTCCTGAAGAGAAGTTAGTCTAGCAGAAATAGACTGCAAAACGAGGCCCAGGATCATAAAGGGACAGACTGAGTCCCATTTCTGCACCTGTGGTACCACAGCGCCAAAGCTATGTGGTACAGGAGTAGATGGCATCTGAGAAATCAGCACTCTTAGGAGGGAAGCAGCCTTCTGACAGGAGAGCTTCCCTGCCTCTGAAAACTCTTATAGCTGACACTCTTTTGCAAACTTCTGTGTACAGGTCAATGTCTGACTTTTCATTAAGCTACTTAAGTAAGAACCACAGCATTTTTAGCAGCAAGACTAAAAGTTTTATAAAAGTCTCCTTATTACAAAGGCAGAAGTCTGATATTTTTATTATTTTCAGGGTTAAAAGTGATTTCAGTTCCATAAGAGTGAATGCCAACAAATATCAATCAATCAGTAAATAAAACTCTTACCTCAACATCTAATTTTTTTTGCATTTAGGATCAGTCTTTTCTTGTATTGAACCACTGGAGCATACAGTGTCTCTGTGCTATGCACCTCTGAAAGCCTGCCTTCAAGAGAACAAAAACGTTAGCAAGATAAACAAACAAAAAAAAGAAAAATAAATAGACTGCATAGTATGACATATTTTTAGTCAGATGAATAAGAAGATTCAGCAGAATCAAACATTACTCGTAAGTAGCTAAAATTTCTCTGTAATCTTCATGGTTCACATTTCTTGTACAACAACAATCATAAGACATCTAATTGTTTTATTTAAAGGTCATTATTCATGTGCATTCATTTATAATATGTTGCTTGAATTTATTCCAATATCACTAAATTGTAAGGATATGCTTTTGAACAGAAGCAAGATTTGCCCTTTTTCTTCTGAAACTCTCCTTTTAGCTGCATCTACAACTGTTTGGGATGGCTGAGATGTGATGCTGCAGTTAATTCTGCAACTCAAACCATGAAAAGTAAAAACATTGATAATTTTTTCGCCAACATCACTGTGACAAGAGAAACAAAACATACTCCCCGTGAAAGTGGGGAAAGCAGAAATGATAACATGAAAGATATAAATATACATATATATATATATATTTTTTTTTAAATTAGTCTAAGCTGTGAAATTCACACAAAAGACAGAAAAGGCAAAAATGGCAGCACATGTAGCATTCGTCCAGGGTACCTTTATCAGGGAGCTGCCTGAGCTAGGCTCTCCTCAGCAGCCCGTAGTTACCCTCAGTTCATGCTGGTCAGATCTTTTACCAGGAGAGCTTTCCTTTCAGTATTTATGTAGTGCAGCAGGCAACTGTTTACCTCAGAGGCATAAAAGTAAATCCGGATGTGTTTGATCCATAGTGCCACAGTGGCTCTGTTGCCTATGGAAACAAAGGCTCCTTTTCAGGGAGTTCACACAAGAGGCCCTGAGATGCTAGAGAGAGCCATCTATTCCAGCCACTCTAATATTACTAGGTATTTTGCTGATATGTGTGCATATATATATATGAACACACACATACGTACACACACGCATATATACATATATATATGCTTATACCCGCACCCCAAATTCTTACCTCTGTACTGATCCAACTGGAATATATGAGACGGTTCCTGAGTCTCACATTAATTTTAAATTACTTTATTTAAACAACATAATCTCCTTTTAAACAAATTAATATTTGAAATCGAATAAATGTTCATGCTATAACCATTTGGTTTTTTTCCTCCACCTTTCACAGTATAGGTTGTTATGTGCTTTGCGGACAGCAGCTTGGCAAATTTATTTCATGCTTACTCACAAATTCAGATTTTGTAGGTGACCCCGAGGAGGGAGATTTGGGTAGTAGCAGAGAATGGATATCGCACCAAAAGCACCTTTGCTAAAGCTTTCCTTTGAAAATCTCTTATTCCTGACTAGACTGTAACTTCCTAAGCACCATTCAGATGTAGAATTCCATACATTTTACATATAATTGATCAAGTATGTCACATCTCCACAAACCTTAGTGCACAGCATTTGTTACAGCTCTTTTCCCAGGGAGAGCTTGAGTAGATACAAAAGGAATGTGGTCAGATCCAAGACTTGAATGCAAAATACATGACATTTTCTTCTCAGAACAATATAATAATGGCTTAAATCTTCAGTTACTGGCATCTGCAGCTCAAGTGTTGGAATGAATATGGTTCAATACCCCCTCCCTTTTTTATAGATATAATTAAAGAATATATTCGAAAAATTCATAGTCCATGTGACTTTGCTGTAGACCTCTTGAATGAATCTTCAGATTCCAGTTTGAGAAGGCAAGTAGTAGCTATGAGCTCATTCCTAAATCTGCTTTTACCTACAGTTAACTGTTTGTATAACATGCTTATAACTTTTGCATTGGAGCACATGTGCTTACATTAATAGACAAATAAATGAATGAACGGTTCCTAACACCTTCTTCTAAATTGTGCATCCTCAATTTTACATTTCTGTGGAAGCATTAGTTTATACACAGTGATAAGGTTTCACAATAAATTTAAAGAAAATGGTTTTAATTCATTTAAATGTGAATATTATTACTCATAAAGAACTTAAGGTCCAAGAAATCTTGAAAATATCATCTATATAAATATTCATATACACATGAGCAGAAAACTTCAGAAGCAGTTCTGACAGCGGAGACACAGAATAGCTTCTCCACTTTGCAGTAGATGACTAAGATCATTTGAATGATGTACTGATAAACCAATGTACAGAAGAAACACAAAAGGACAGGCTGGACTTGTTACTAAAAAGAATTTATTACAAAAATGCCTCACTTATTAGTTCAAAAAATATATATATTTTGGGTAAGGTTTGTTTTGCTAAAATTCCCACATAGCATGAAAAAGACACAGTTAGTGACCTGAAATATCCTTTGCTTTTTTTCCACTGTATATGGTTGGGGATTTTTGTTTGCAGCTATTGCGTTTTCCTTAGAAAAAGAAGGATGTTGGAATTCAGACAAGAGATTCAGGAGCAAACTTTTTTTAAAAAATAAATCATTCTCTTGAGCCTGAATTATGCCATTATTTGGAAGAAAACAGCTGCTGGTAAATCTGAGACAATATCAAACATTGTAACTGGCCTGTATGCATATTAGATGCTATTCAGCCACCTTTCCAATATAAGGTACATAGCACTTACAGGAGAAATCCTACTGAAGATAGTGGGATGAGTTGTGCGCTAACAACTGCCTTAATGGAAGGATGGCAGGCTGGGGACAGGGAAAGTAAGACTTATTCAACCCATTGCTTCTTAGAGAAGGACAAGAGAACTGCTAGGTAGCAGCTAACTTCATTTCCCAAAAGGAATATGGGATAAGCACTCTAGAAGTCACCTGAATGGTCAAGAGCTATAGACAATTCATGATAGCTACTCAAGATGTAATGGGATCACCTTCAAGAAATACCTACGAAAATATATACCCAGTTCTTCTGAGATATTTTCAGGTGTTTTTATTTCAGAGCTATGTTTGTTGCTATGTCTATCTTTGGACTCACCCTGCAGCCCAGATGCTGGTCTGTGTGCAATGCAGGAAAACACTACAGTGACAAGGAGTGAACATTGCACGATGCTTTTCTTAGCTTGCTATAATTTGCTGCATCTTTTTTGTTTCATGACACAAGACCTTATGTCAGCACCAGAATCTTCTTGATGTCTGGAGTTGCATCTACCTGACAAAAATGCTTTTTGAATTCTTTCATGTCCAACATGAATTACAAACCAAAGTATTCATGCTGATTAACAGCTGGCAAGATTTAGGCCTTCTAGTAGTTACACTTCGCAAAGTAAGGTAGTAAATCTCAACCTATTTTCTCAGAAAATGTAGCTCCTAGATTGATAGTCTACTTTAATTCAGAATTTTTCTCACTATGTAGACAATAGAGCAAAAGACAGAATGCTGTTTTCTTAAGGGGCAAATTACATGCTATACATTATTGCAACAATAACAGCAATTTGTAATGTTCTTATTCAGATTATGTTCAGGGTATCTGACAAAGCAATAATTATATAACAAATGCATTATCCTGAAAAAAAAATAAGAAATGGGAGACAGCAATTATAAATAAATGGCAAAGGTCAGATGAACATGTTCAAACAGATGCAATAACTAAAATTCTGAATTATAATCTTAGAAGATTTAGAATAAAGGAAGATTTTTAAATGAAAGTCCAACTTTAACTTCAAAAGCAATTTTTTTAATGTCTTATTCATTTATTTTTAAATTTCAGCCTCTAACAAGAGGAGGTGGAACAGAGAAAAAATTACATGCTAAAGCAGGCATATTTGACAAGTTGTGTAATACATGAAAAGAACTTAAAGTATTATGTTTGGCTTAAAAGATTAAAAGATAGAAAAATAAAAGTGTTCCTCTTAATTAGAGAAGCCATATGCTCTATGAAATAAATCCTGGTAGTAGGATAGCTTGTAATTACAACCTTATTTTTAAACAGATCCTGTTAATTCTGTTATACGCTTTATTTCTTATTTATTTACTGTAATATTAAGATCACAGGGTTGTTACAAAGAAGTGCACTTCACAGTTGAAAGAATATCATAGAAGTAATCTTTCTATCCCTCTTCCTACAAACAAGAGATAATCAACTTGGCTTTACATATTAAAGATTATTTTCTTGTCTACAGTGAAAACTTAGAAAATAAGAATATGAAAAAAAGAACTCCCGTAATGAGTTCTCCTTGCTCAGAGTATCCTGCCTATGTCGATACAATAATTAAAGGTATCCATATGGAAATAAACCTAGAGTATTGCCTACACATTCTACAGCCAGAATGATAAAATGGGGTAAGTCATCCAAGGACCTGAGTCCTGAATTGTGGGAAATGACTTTTTTGTTGTTGTTGTTAACAGTTTTTAACTGAGTGGTATGAAGTTTTGACCTGTGCTGTTAGAAAAAAGAAAAATCTTTTTGGTAAAATTTACCCCTTAATTTCTCCCTTCTAAATTAGAATATATTTAATAAAATGCTGACCCCAAAACTCCAAAAAAGTCACTGCCATCCTTATACATCTATTAGGAAAGCGTGTAATGAGGTAGTTTCACATAAGGAGCTATCATTTTCATAGAGATGCAGGCATGTTTCTAAAACTACACAATTTGTAAGCATCAACCACAGTTTCTCCAGAGTTCCAACAGAACCAAGGTTGATCAGCCTTATAGAAAAACATGAATCAGCCCATACGTATGTTAGAAGCATTGTTCTCTTGATAACAAAACTTATTGCTGAGAAATTTAATGTAAACAAATTCAAGATAATATTTGATTGTATTTTCGGTCCTGTGATGCTCATGTTCCCTTTCTTACTACCTCCTGTGCACCTCACAGGTTACTACTCAGCTTCCACGTTTCACTGGTTTCACGTCTCACTTACCTGTATTCACTGCCACCAGTTCTACATGCACATGCACTGTGCATCTCACTTCCCTTCAGGCATTAACATCAAGCAGCTGAAACAGGTTTACACTAGTTCTGGTGTTCTGATTGCTGAGCAAAAAGGACAGGAAATCATTATAGTCAAAACATTTCTAAAAAAGGTCACTTTAACACAAAATTTCATCAATCACCTTGAAGAAAAAAAAAGTCCATTTCAATTGATGTCATTCATTCATGGGCTAATATCAGCTTTAGTTTGAAAAAGTTAAGTCAGTTCTGGAGAAAAATCATTAAAAGTTAAACAAGTCTCTCAAGACGGATTTAAATCCCATGAAAGAAGGTAACATTCATAACTTGTTTCATATGATAATCAAAATGATTTCTTGAAAACTTTTTACTAAAGACATTATGGTGAAAGTAGCGCTAATACAAGAGAACCAGTTAGAGAAAATGATTGTGGATAAAGTATGGCTCATTCTTTACTCTGGTCTGCTTACATTCACCATAGAATCCAGGGTGTTAATTCACATATGTGAGATGATACAAGTGAAACAGCTCAGAATTATTATACTTATAATGCATAATACATGCACATATTCAAGACAAACTTCATACAAAATTTCAGGTACTGATTTTGACATGGTCACATTTTAAGAATATCTTTTAGAATTGTAGACAAGCCTAAACTGTCTAAAACATTTTACTGACAATGACTAATGTATTTGTACTATAAATGAGGTCCCAGATTTCAGCCATTAATACTCACATGTGACAGCTAAAGTCAATAGTTAAACTTCCAGTGACTTTAGTGGTACAGGACCATGCCCATATGTCTTAATTCAGCCTGTAACCTGCTTTTATGCATGTCAGAATACATAAGCATATGTTTAGCTTTAAATATGCATTTTAAATGGCACTGAAAAACTTAATCATATGTTAAGTAATTTGGTGAAGAAAGGTGTTTGAATAGTTTGGAGACTGATACAAAGACAGTGAATTCTACATGTGAAAAAAAAAACTCGTTAAATGCTACATATTTAATAATTTACATCTGTACAATTTACAGACATACAAAGACATGGACAAACAATATAATTGCATATAATTTTCAAAAACAAGGTAGATCACAAATCTCAGCAACTTTTCCCTACGTGCTGTAACAAGGTCCATATTCTGCGACATTAAAACTACATTGTACCTGCAGAGTTCTAGCTGGTGGAATTAGTCAACTGCACAAGTTTAATTCTAATTGAAGGCATTTTCGGGGTTAAGGGCTAGCCTTATAAATTTGCATGTATGTTACCATTTTAAATAAACATCCTCAGTTGTTTTAATTTTGATCAGTCTGTAACATATCCATATATGGATTTGTAAATTCAAAACATGTATTCAAACTACTTAATTTCAAATCAGCTAGAACACCGTGCTTTGAAAAGGCTGGTTCAAAATGGAACGTCACTGAAGAGACTACAAATCAAGGATCAGGGAAGGAAAAGAGAAATGCTCCAGTGAGAAGTACCGTGAAAAGAGCTGAGAATATGAAGGAAGAACAACTGAGTGTGAAAAAAGAGAAGCACAGTGGGAAAAAAAATAAAAATCTCAGACAGTGATAATTAAGGGGCAAGAAGCTCACACTAGCCACCAAGCTGTGCCATCATCACTTTCTGAGGTCTGGGATACTCACGCAGCGTTAATCTGGCAGGATAGTAGCTTTGAGAGGAGGTTCACTCAAGAAAAGTTTACTACATCAGAACTACAGCTCATCAGCTGCAAAATACCGGTTTACAAGCTTTGCAACTCACACTCCATGCTTTTGTATCTTCTTGTCAACTGTGTACAACTAGTATGCACGAATATACCAAGGATTTCAGCCACCTGAAAACAACCAATCCTTTCTAATTTGGTAGTGCAAACTTTCTAATTCAGAAGCGCATCTGAGCCACTAAACTTGCCACTAAGTTCACACACTTGCACTGTAGTCTCTCTGCTGGAGCCATTCTTGAAGATATAGAGCTGCCTTGAAGTGCTGCAGATATGCAGCTGCTCTGTGGCCCTGGAAAAGTCATTTCTGTTTAGCAGCAATGGTGGAATCTGTACTGCTTTCTTTCCAGTTTTCCCAGACATGCTTTCTAAAGGAGATAGTAGTAATTAGCTCTAAATGCTTTGTGTGCTGTAAAGAAATGTAGAATATGTCCAGCAGGTAAAGGTTTTTTAGAATTCTCTGCCAAAGCTTTGAACAAAGAATGAATTGTCTGGAATACTGTGAACCCTTTACTTATTAAAAATGAAACTGGGGCGTTGTATCAATGGAATATATTTTATTGTGTTCTGTCAATGAGACATATTATATTATGAAGGTACAGATTCAGACTATAAAATCAACTTTCCATTTCTCTTAATAAGAGACTGTTCCAAAAGTAAATTAAGTTTTCACCATTGTATTCTTAGTAAGAATAAAACTTTTTTTTTTTTTTTATACCCTTTGTTAAAGAGAAAGTTAATACAGTGTAGAATTTTGTATAATTTTGATATTGGGAAATGTAACAGGAAGGGAAGGGTAAAGATATAGAAAGACAACTAGCATTACCATAAATTAAAAAAATAAAAATAAAAATAAGCCCTTGATATTTTAGTTGTGTTTTCAAGAGATGAAAGAAACAAACTTGTAACTCTCCAAAAAGGCAGTGAATATAGACACTGAAAAATCACAACAGCATTTGAAAAGAAATCAGGATCTTATTTTATGACCACTAAACTACAGCCAGCCTCTTTTATTATTTAAGGGGTCATTTCCATTCTGTCAAGAAGACTTCAAGGTCAGAATGTCTATGTGTTTAATGCCACTTTAGATGCCAGTGAAGGGAGATGACAAGAAAAATGAGAACCCTGGGGCTTAACAGGCCTCTCTTGGATAAATGCACCTGGTAAGGGCAAGGTTGTGTAAATGAAGAGAATCCATCATCCGATATTGTTGCATCGGATTTATTTACATTTAAGAAAAAAAAGAATAATATAAACTAGTGAAATGTTTGAAGATCATCTGTATGCAGCAAATAATTTAACAGCGAATAAATGTGCAATAAGAAGTCATATTCTTTCTTCATTTCAAGAAGGGGGCTAGCAGTTCTTAAAGGAACAGATGAAGACACAGTTTAATATAGAATTGCAAATGAGACCGAACTGTTTTCAAATTGGTATAGTCCATTCCCTGGAAATATAAAGAGATTCTGAAGGTAACCCAAGACTGAAGGGAACTTGGTTGGAATCCAGGAACCTAGGAAAAACTTGTCTACATTTGAAAAACACTGTTAAATCTATTAGCACCAGAAAACATGTACTTAAGTGTACAATCCCAGGAAGTGTTTTGAACATATTTCCGGTGTCCATCATCAAGTCAGACACAGATGTGGAGAGAAGTTTCCCTGCCACTGAGCCACAGCATTCTGTAATAGTTATGGTTAGAAATCTTTTCCAGAAACACACAGTAAGAGTTGTTTCTCTTGCTGTGGCCAAACGGTCCATTTTCCACAAGGATAGAGGTGTTTTTTCCCCCTGTTAAATTGTTGGAGATGTAGCCTCATGTCTAATTGGTCATTATCTTATCTTTTTATAACTAGAAGCTCAACATGCTGCATGGACAATTTGTTCTGTTAGGCATAAATGCTGCATTAAACTCAACAACTACAGTTCAGTGAAGAGAGTACAGATGCTAATGTCCTTTTCTCAGTACTCTGATGGAAGTAAAAGATGGTTTCCTGGGAAGTTCAAGGTCTAGAGGGCATACTTGCCATCCATTTAGTATCCCCCTTATTCAGAATCAGTGACGTTCCTCTCTGGTACGCAAAGCTAACTAATGCTGACATCAACTGTATCAAAGAGGGAATTATTATTATATCAAATTTCACTGTCATTTAAAAAGATCATGCCTTTGCTTAGAAACAATGAACTGCTATAATAGGATTAAACATTTAGGAAGGCAAAAAAAGAAGCTGGCGCAGGGGTTAGGAAATTACACAGTTTCAAGAAGTAAAAGCTGTCAGGAAAGGAAGAAGAGCCCTTTACAGGGGTACTTAAGTGAGGAAAGATACTGAGACCAATGACCAAAAGACAGACATGGGGCAGACAGAGGGGCTGAACAAAAGATTTAAGGTATCAGAGTTTGACCGCTAGTTCAGTGTTAACAAATATCTTTATTTACAGAAGTCTCTCTGCCAAGAGGACCTCATACACTAGTGGAAAATTAGACTTCTACAAGCACATATGCAAAGAAACAAAACAAATATTTCTTATTATGAAGCAAATATATTTCTTATATTATACCACAGCGTTCATCTTTCACAGGAATATCTCTCATGTAGGACAAAGTACGCACAGAGTGCTTTCTGCCAGAATGTTGTCCTCTGGTGTATGTTGTCTCAACCATGAGACATCAGGAAACCACAATCAGCAGGAGCAAATGTTATAATATATATTTTAATAACAGAATACTACATACAGGAGAGTGACACCCATCACCACTTCCAAAAGGCACCTCAGCATCAGGCATGGATTTGAGTACAGTACTGCAAACACTCACTTTGGTCCCATTCTCATTCCTCTCCGTTACACAGCTTGTACATTGCTGTTCTTTATTATTTTTTGGACTAAGCACTTCACCAATTACAGAAGACAAGAGAAAGGCTACATAGTGCTCAGAGGAGCTAATACATGCCCTTGCATGCAGAAGTAACATAAGACCTATAAACAACTTAAGTTGCAAGATTCCCCACTAACATGCTTGTTGAAGCTTAATACGTGCTTTCATACGTAAGGGCCAGAGGATCAAGCCAGTATTTAGTTTTCTAAGTGCTCCAGAAACTTGGACCTCTTAAGGTACAAAAGTAGATAGAGAAGTAAGTGCCAGTGACATGCTGAATCTGAGCCCATCAAAGTGGATGAAAAGACTGTTTTAAAAACCACAAGGTTTTGGATTGAACTTTAAATCAAGTTCACTGATTTAGCCCTGGGGATGTCTGATGTGATGCATTATATAAAGGCAGGCATGGAACACAATTCTTCTACATGTTTCTGGGAGAAGGAGGAAGGTACTCTCTGTGAAAGCTGCAGTCTTATTATCAGGTTTGTAGATACTAAAATAGCAGAGCCAATGGTTCCCCATTCTGTCTGTGGTTTTCTCCTGACTATATCTGCATTTATATCAACACTGAGCATTATTAACACCATAAAAGACAGACCTCTCAACTGGAATAAGAATACTTTTCTCCCATCTACTTTCCCTTTCAGGTTCATCAGATATGGCATTTGCTTCTGTTACTGCCCGGCTGTAGAAATGAAACATGAGAAAAACACTTTCTCATTAATTACAGAAGAAATACAAGAATATTTAAACAGGAGAAGGCAAGGTACTCCTATTGTACTCATTTTTTAGTCTCAAACAGAGCTGAAAGCAGGTTGCAGTGCTTCTGTATTACACTAAAAAGGCAAAATAATTAGCCAAAATATGATTGCAGGCTAACATTATCCCTTATGCAAAAATCAATACACCCATATAAGTCTTCTGATAACTTCCAAGGAAGACACAGCCATACCCACAAGAGAAACTGAACACACGCAGCAACGTTTGCAAAGACCTTGTTCTATTAACATATTCCATCAAGGTGAATGTGTTCTTGTTTGCTATCCAGTGCAAGGCCTACAAATCACTGGAGTTCTCAAACCCCAGCTGCACAGGAAACATTTACAGGCATAGACAAACAAACTGCCTATTGCAATATATCTTCTAGCACAAGGAACAGAAGTGCCCAGGATTATTTTTTTTTAAATGATGAAAAGTTCAAACCCATACACATCTCCAAGTAATTGATATTTGAGGAACTTACTTACATTGATGCATAGCAATAAAGTATCCGACTTTAGAAACAAAGCCACTTGCTGTTGATTACTGCGCCACCTTGAGCTTTGATAAACCTATTTTGCTGGGTGAGATTGTACTTCCTGTTCTTTGTAGTTGCTTCCCTTTGAAAACCTTAAACAAAGATAAATCCATTGATTTTCATTGCAATTAGATATTGATTTATTGGTACCCCCAAGTATAGTTACATATCTGATATTTAGAAAATGCCCTTCCACGTGACTAGATTCAAGCAAGAAGACTGACCTAGAAATAATTCAGGTCGCATGACAAGGAAACCTGTCTAACCTTTCAGATGATTTAGACAGGAACAAGGTCAAAGTTCTGGATTTTACTGGTATTATTTTGCTTTACAGAGACCTCAGATGCAGTTCTGTACAAGACAAGAAAAAAATAGCAAGTAAATGAGTCATGAGAGCATGATTTAGTTTGGAAGGGGTCATGTAAGATTAGTACCCTGGGTTGCCCAAAGATAAGTTTAACTATCATAACTGTGAGCATCAGATTTGAAAAGGATGAATGGGTGAGAGAGCTCAGGAGGGGGTTTCTTTCATTTCCTCTGCTTATGGGAAGAGGGCTATGTGAGAAGAATACAAAACCTACTGATTCATACCTATCTATTAGTCATACCTCTGTTGTGCTGGTTGCTTATTCTGTAGACGTTCTCTGTTGTATAAATAAGGAGTACTGCCTCAGGGCTTAATATAGTATGTCTTTGTACCTTTATTTTCTAGTTCTCTTTCTAACTCCTGATCATTTAGCACTTTCATTCATACATTTTATAATTCAGCTGATACTAAATTCTTTAGTAAGAATTTTAACACACAAAGTTTGTGCCACTCACTAGTACTTTTTAATTAAGTATAACTAGAACTTTTTAAACAGTGAATGGCCACGCATTTCCAAAAGAAAAAAACTGTTTCTTCTGCAGATTTTTAGAGAAAAAAAATATATTCATCAAATGTAATCATTGAAAAAAAAAAAAAAAAACAGAAAACATTATTATTATTATTTTACAATATATTATGAGGATAACTGTTAATTTCTTAAACTACTTCATGAAAAGGTCATTTGAAATTTCTAAATGTAGACACTGCTTTGCTGCTGTTTTTTAAGGTGTTTTTTTTTTTTAATACTTTTTTTCCTCTTCGAACAACAAATTCAAGGGAAATATATTGACTTGGTTACAGTTTTTGAAGTGAAATTCTATTTTGCATTAGGCTAAGAGATATGCTTATGCCATGAATCTAATCATTCAACAAAGAAAATATGGGGGAGGGATGTATAGGAAAAATTTCCAAATTTCCTTGCCATAGATTTCTGATCTCTCCTCATATACTATTTAAGGTCATGCAAAAGACTAGCCTGGAGTGCTACTTCATATTCTGTTTGCTTGTTTTCTTTTTTTTTTTTTTTTGTTTACTAACAGTTATTGTTAAGTAAAAAAGAAAGTTACATGCATTTAACCTAAAGCACAAAAGTTTTCATAACTTGATATTTTTACACCAAAACTTGTTCATGCTGGCTGAAAGCAGAAGAATCTGACAACTTACATAGCCAAATTTGCAGTCAAAAACTCAATAGCGATATGTGATTTGACAAGGAGAGCTTTAACAGTGTTAAGTGATTGTGTCTACATTAACCTTTACATTTCAAGTCAAGGGTACAAAAACTTCACTGATGCATTTTCAAATTTATTAGTTGTGATTGGTGCAGAGATGTATTGGCGGTGTGCTTCACCTCATACTGACAGTGAGGTTTCCTAGCTCCCATTTACTCTGCTCTTCCAGCTCCGATATGAAAATAGGTAAGCAAAAGAGTTAATACAGTAATTTCCTTCTGGAGTTTTTTTTTCCTGGTAAAAACATTTGGGAGAGGTACTGCTTTTTTTCTCTAATTTTAATGGCTTTTGTATCAATATTGCCAAATCAATATTTCTCTAACACAAAGCAGACTATATTCAGAAATGGTTATTCAAGGAAAACATGCTCCAGCCTCATTTGGAAATTAGTCCCAGTACAATTCTACAAGCTGTCTTTATCATTTAGCTCAGTGAACATTCAAGCACTCAAGAACTTCCCAGTGACCACACAGACTAGTTTCATGTGCCATGTTTATGGAGGACAACATTTATAACCATGTTGATAACTCGTAGTATCACTATATCCTTGGTTCTACCTAGTTAAAAGGAAAAATCAATGCAGTACCAATCTGAAAATGAGCCCTCTGGCTAGGAGGAGTATGTATAAATCTTCCTCTCTTCTATGAGTACTGCACAGTTGAAGTCTCCTCAATACTTTAAGCAAGAGTAACCATCTAAACATACGCGGCATCGAACACAGACTCCTAGTGTGAATAATTCTGTTTCCGTTGAAGTCTAAAGGCAGCGGAGCTTCTAACATTCTCCCTTAGGGAGAGAATGACAAATTTGGCCAGATCATTACCGCTATCAGCAGCACTGAAGCCAATGAGAGTTTTTCCATCAACTTCAGTAGACATCACGTTAATCAAATAGATGCAGTGAAAACTTAGAACTTCAACTTCAAGAAGGCATCCTCTCTCTTCATGTGGTCACTTCTTTCTTTTACTCTTTGCCAGGTAACAAGCTGCTGTTTTCAGATTCTCTTAATGTAAGACATCTCCACTGACGTCAATTGGCTTCTTTGATGTGTTTGATTAATTGTCATTACACAAACTGCCTACATATTCATCCTTTGTGTCTCAGTCAGGTTATGCCCATTATACATAAGCCTAGTCATCCTTCATTGCAGTTCCCATTCTTGAGAAGGAGGAGTACTGTCACTTTCATTTTAGTTGTCCCGGCCTTATTCACATGTATTTTTCCTGATCAGTTCCTCTCACTCACAGCAACGCTACCTGATCTTTGGGTCCAGCCTAAGGAACATTCTTTGATATATTAATTGTCTTGGCTAGAGGTACCCAAATCCCTGCCTGTTTTGTATCCCGAGTTTAAAGAGAAAAGGTTTGCCTATTCTTTTAATTCTCTTAACATTAATTCAAGTCTGTGTCAAACATGAGTCATTGACAGATTAAAGAAAATCTGTCACAGTGAGATTACCATGAACACAAAACGCTGCTCAGCATGCGCCGTTTTCCTTTAGTGTGGGCTCAGATGAAAGTATAAAAATTATGATATGTTTGACTTGATACATGACACAGAGCCTCTTTTAGTTATCTAATGCAAATTAATGGGAAAAAAATAGAAGTCAGATTTAATATTTTCTGTAATTCGTATAAATTACTGATTATTCTATTTAAAAATCCCATGTCTTTGCCAAGGTTAAAAGTTTTAGTTTGATAAGGTTTTAGAGGTACAGGGGAAAAAAGTATAAGGCTTCTGTAATGCATGAAACTGAAGTGAAACATCAACCCAATCCTGGGATCTCTCCCTGTACATATTTTAACCTAATGAAAATGAATGGCAATTTTTATCATTGTCAGGCAGAACATAAAAACAAAATTTGAATAAAAGAAAAATGGAACTGGTAGTAAGCAAGATTTAACCAGGTGTTGAATAGGAAATTTTAAGTTTTAATCTATCAGCAGAAACACTACAAAATAAATATTGCAGAAAGAAAGAACAATAATGAAATTCCTTACCATAATTTTTAATTAATATCTCGGTTTCCTTTCAAGTCTTTGCAGATTATATATTCTTCTGCCAGTGCCTTTACTGTTATTATTAATATTTATAGGCTACTAGAAATCAGCAAAAATAATCCCAAAAATGACAAAGATTTTGGAATTTGTTTGATCAGATGGGATTTCAGAATATTCAAACTAAATAATTAAGTCCTGAAAATGACACTACTGCACTGGAACACCTTCTAAGATCCATTACACATCTATATGCATTAAGCTGTTTGTCTGCTGACAAAACTCACTTTCATGGAGAGAAATTATTGAGACAGTTGGAATAAGAAACCTCTTAGACAAGCAGTAATCTTCATTATCAACTGATCTTATTTCATACTACCAGCAACATATCAGGTCATTTTGACACTTACTGTAAACTACTAGTTCTGGGATAAAAGCTATTAATGCTGGGGCCATGAGTCAGGAGGAAAAGGCTTTTGGTAGTACTCATTTGCATTTCACTCTGTGGTACCTTCTTTCCTCATAGGAAATATTACTGGATATATTTGACCCTTTTCCACTCCTAATGCACGTAAAAGAAACCAGAGAACATCATAATCCAATCTGGCTGTAATCCACAAACAATGAGGAGAAAAAAATCATTGTAATTACAACCTATACAAGTTACTTCTCACTGCTCTGAATTAAGAGTATGACTTAAAAAATTCCTATCATCAGAATTTGCACAGTTGAGAAATGTACTGCTAGACAAAATCATTTGCACTCTGAACTTCATCATTTACATGATTAAATCTTGCAGCTTGATATGCTAGCAAAATGTTTGAGCTTTTGAAAGGAAGCATATCAGAACATAGAAGCACAATGAAGCTGACGATGAAAGTTTGAAACTTGGCAAAACATTTAATGGTAAGTAGATGCTTGGTAACCCCATACTGTGACTTGATACACTGCAGGAAGGAATTTGAAAATATCCCCAGGCCATATACAGAAAACACCAGAGAAGCATGTTTGTAAGAATTCATTATAGATCTCCTCATTTTGGATTAAATTATCCCTTAGCGTAACAACTTGTTTGATTCTATAACACCTACATTATCAACATGAGAGGCTTGAGTCTCTTTTTGGTCATCACATGATGTTGTTTCGTATTGCACAGGTAACTAATGAAAAATGACCAGTCATGTTCCAATTCTTGCACTTAACTTTTATCCGTTAAAGATTTTTTTAATTGGTTTCAGTACAAGACAAGAAGGAGAGACCTCATGTCAAAAGAGACAGTGACTGCTCATTATGAAGGATTCCCTATGCTGCCAAAAAGTGAATCTACGAAGACTAATATGATTTTCTGTCAAACTCTAAGAAAGAGAGAATTCAATTTAACAACTAATTTTTAAAAAGTGTTTTACTTTAAAAATGTATTGCCCCTAATTTATATATTAAAGATGAACAGTTTTAATTTAACTTGATTAGAAGCAGTATAGAAAAGGCAGGATTTTTTTGTTGTTTTTATTACACTTTCCTAATATTTAGAGGGTGGTAAAATTTTGTGCTAAAACCAACTTAAAACCAAGGGGATTAAAGATGTACCAAGAGCACAAAAAGATGAACCATAATCATTGGCAGTAAGCACAGGCATTTTCCCTATTCCCTGTAGAGACTACCCTCACTGTTGAATTTTTTTGTTCGGTTGCTTTTTTCATTTGTATTTATTTTTATTCTTTCACTTATTCATGTATTTCTTACTTACGTAACTATAGAAGTTGAGACTCAGCAGGGCATCCTACAAAATCCTGAAATATTATGGCAAGTGTCGGCCAGGGAGCAAAGATCATGTTTTTTTCTGATCTAACTCAGCAGTAGATCTCACTGATTTCTAATGATCAAACTCAATTTCCTTACCTGTTAGTCAACTTGAGTGCTAGACTGATTTAGTATGATATTGTTCCCTGAATAATACATCATTTTCACTTTCAAGTTTGGCATTTCCAGCAACATGTTCAGACTCAAGTTCTTAAGTAAGATCCAGATGTTTAAATAAATATCCACGGGCTGTGTTCAACCCACCATTCTATCGTTACACTACCATTTGTTCTTTGTGGCATAAGTTTTTGCAGGACTTATTTCTCCAGACAAAAGTTTGAACTAATTGCAAACCAAGTTTTTAGGAACTGGAATTCTGGATTTGTGAGAATAAGATTCAGTGAAAAAATATGCTGAGTTAAGCTCATAAAAATAGAAAATAAATATATCAAGTGATTTCATGCTTAATAAAAAAAGTATACACTTCGGTTTCTAAATGCCAAACACGGTAACATTCATAACTGCACTGTATTTTACTACCAATTCCAACTCACATCAATATATAATTCAGCACTTAAAGTATTGTATTATCTTTTTTCAGATTGTACATAGGAAGATGAAAGCATTACTGTATTCATTAGCACTCCTTGCACAAAATCTGACCAAATGTAGTATTTTGTGATAATTTCAAATTGTTGTTTTGTTGTTGTTTGTTCTGTTTTTCTTAATACACTCTGAATTATTCCCTTGGTTCAATATTGAAATATTTAAATTTTTTCAGAAAGGAAAAACAATATACTACATGGGACATTAAGCTGCTATGTCTACAAACTTCTTATTTTTTAATAATATTTCTCTACCCCGAGCTTAGACCTTAGAGGCAATCGCCCTAAAAGAGAAGATGTTTCAGTAAGGCGGCAAGGAAAAGAAGAGTATCCACTGGATATCATGATTTGCTTACACTACTATAAAAAAAAATTACTGTGAGGATATGTGAAATTGTGCAAATACAAAGAAATATACTTCTAGGCCAATTCAAATCACTGCTGCCTGAAAACAGAAGGCATAAGAAACTTACCATACAGCCAAATAACTTCTATAATCATTTTAACTATTCCACTAACTCCGTTAAAAATCTCCATTGAGTAAAAATACAATCTTTACCTCACATGAACTCAAAAGCCCTGATTCTTTATTAATTCCCAAGAATGAGCCTTTATTCTTGGATGATTGGTCTACTGTGGAGTCACCGCCCCTGGCAGCATTCAAGAGGTGTCCGGATGAGGAGCTACAAGATATGGTTTAGTTGCTTGTGGTAGCAAGGGTAATGGGAGGACTATTGGACTAGATGATCTTGTAGGTCCTTTCCAACCTTGTGATTCTATGATCTACCTGGGGTCAGTTAAGGTTATACAGCATAAGAAGGGGACTGGTCAGCAAAGAGTAACCAGACCACAGTGAGCATGCTTAGGAACTCCGCTTCCTTAGCTGAAGAGCACTGCAAGCTCATATCAGCAAAAACTATTTCTTTCACAATATTTAAGAAGCAAAAACTTTTGAGGGAAAGTAGAGGATAACAAATTCATAGAAATTAATAATTTAAAACCTAAGATGCTGTGAATACTCTTCAACTGCTGAATTTTATATTTCTCTGTATACTCAGAGTAACACTTTTAAAATTCAGATTACATATTTCCACTGAGGTCCAAATTCTGAAGTGCTTATTCAGAAATAGGTTTAGGTAAACGTCCTACTGAAGCTGCTGGAAATTATATATCAATTGAGACTGTATTAATACTGTGTGTGGATTTCTGAATTTCACCCCCTAGAGTAATTAACAGTGTAAACTAGAAAGAACTCTAGTAAGCAAGCAAGCTATTTTAATTAATTAATATTATTATGAGAACAGTTATCCTATGAAAATCATTTCTAGGAAATATATATATATCTTTTAATTTAGTATTCCTGCTTTACACTGCACTCATGCAGCCTCACCTCAAGTACTGTGCACATATTCAGGCACCACAGTACAAAAAGCTTCCTTATAAGGTTGAGCAGTGTGGCAGTGCTGATCTCTTCTCTGGCGACAGTGACAGGACCTGAGGGAATTGTAAGAAGCTGCATCAGGAGAGGGTCAGGTTGGATATCAGGAAAAGGTTCTTCACCGAGAGGGTGGTCAGGAACTGGAAGAGGCTCCCCAAGGCAGTGGCCACTGCACTGAGCTGCTGGAATTCAAGAAACATCTGGACAATGCTCTTGGTCATACATAGAATCATAGAATAACTAAGGTTGGAAAAGACCCACAGGATCATCCAAGTCCAACCATTCACCCATCACCAATGGTTCTCACTAAACCATGTCCCTCAACACAACATCCAAACGTTCTTTGAACACCTCCAGGGTCGGTGGCTCCACCACCTCTCTGGGCAGCCCATTCCAGTGCCTGACCACCCTTTCAGAGTAGTAGTATTTCCTAACGTCCAGCCTGAACCTTCCCTGGCGCAGCTTGAAGCCATTCCCTCTAGTCCTATCACTAGTCACACGAGAGAAGAGGCTGACCCCCAGCTCACTACAACCTCCCTTCAGGTAGTTATAGAGAGCAATAAGGTCTCCCCTGAGCCTCCTCTTCTCAAGACTGAACAATCCCAGCTCCATCAGCAGCTCCTCATAAGACCTGTGCTCCAGACCCCTCACCAGCTTTGTTGCCCTTCTCTGAACACGCTCCAGGGCCTCGATGTCTTTCTTACAGTGAGGGGCCCAAAACTGGACACAGTACTCAAGGTGTGGCCTCACCAGTGCTGAGTACAGGGGGACAATTTCTTCCCTGTTCCTGCTGGTCACACTATTTCTGATACAAGCCAGGATGCCATCAGCCTTCTTGGCCACCCAGGCACACTGCTGGCTCATGTTCAGCCGAATGTCAACCAACACCCCCAGGTCCATTTCCTCTACACAGTCTTCTAGCCACTCCGCCCCAAGCCTGTAGCGTTGCTTGGGGTTGCTGTGGCCAAAGTGCAGGACCCAGCATTTGGTCTTGTTGAATCTCATCCCATTGGCTTCAGCCCAGCTATCCAGCCTATCCAGATCCCTCTGTAGGGCCTCGCTACCCTCAGGCAGATCGAGGCTTCCAGACAGCTTGGTGTCATCTGCAGACTTACTGAGGGTGCACTCAATGTCCTCATCCAGGTCATCAATAAAGATATTAAACAGGGCAGGCCCCAGCACCAACCCCTGGGGAACTCCACTCGTAACCGGTCACCAGCTGGATTTAACTCCATTCACCACCACTCTCTGGGCCTGGCCCTCCAGCCAGTTCCTTACCCAGCCAAGAGTGTACCTGTCCAAGCCATGGACTGCGAGCTTCTGCAGGAGAGTACTGTGGGAGATAGATCTGATATCTGATACGATCTGATATTGGGTGCTCCTGCGTGGACCCAGGAGATAGACACTATGATCCTTATGAGTCCTTTCCCACTAGGAAAATTTTATGATTCTCTGATTCCCATACTCCCATAAGCCACATATATTCATTTGACTATAGTACTTGAACTTTCCGATTAAAATGCAAACAATCTCACTAATGATGAAATTAATGCACAAAACCCAACATTTCCTTGTAAATAAACTAAAACCAAACACACACACACACACACAAATGTCTGAGACAGGACACAAATACAAGAGTTGTTGAACCCTACCGTGCTTTGATCACCACAACACACAGACGTATGTACATTTGAAGATGACTTAACTTGCCTGCAGGCTGATATACGGTCTTACTAGATACGCATGAATTTTCAGCATGATAAGGCCACAACATATGAATCTTTATCCCTGTTGAGACAAAATTAAGTGTCAAAAAGCTAACATGCCCTGAACAGTCTCCCATCAGTCTCTGCCCAGTAAAAGGACAGCCTTCACACATCCATGAGCAGGTGTGGACCATGAAGCACGTGTGACCTTCCCTCCCCAAGTCACTAGAAAGCACCAAGAAAATTCAATTCTATTCCCAGTTCTGCCAGAGACTCCTGCAAGACTTTGGGCATGTCTCACTGGGCACATTTATGTTTCCTAGGAAAATATAACTTTTCCTCTGATACCCAGCTGTTCCCCTATCTATAAAAGGCAAACAGTAATAGGTACTACTGACTAGGATGATGAGGCTACACCTCCTTAGTCTTTCTAAAAGTTTTCAATCTTCCTTTCAAATGGCATTTCAGAAATAGATACAATGGAGTAACTACTACGAGTTAATTTTCACAATAATATCTTTCAAGGATCACCTCCTGTTATTCTGACATATTCCAAGATTTCAAAGTGTTAGAAAAAGGCCAGGTTATACACATCTTATTCACATGGTTAGCAACTGCAGGCACAATGTCTGGTAGGATTATTAGGATGAGTTATTTATCAAGGATACAAAATAATATTTTGACCCTCTGCATATCCTACTATGCATTAAAGTAGGTTATAATAAATTCACATAATGCATAGTAGATCTGGCAAGTTTAGGTGGTGAGTGGAAAAATGATTTCTTTAAATATACAAGGGAATGAAACTCGGGAAAATACATGGCTGCGTTCTTTCATAAAACATGGCAAAGTCAGCACTTCATACAACAAGACTTTAAATGTAAAGATTTCTCTTAACATTCAAACGGCTCATCATAAAAAATTCTGCATTCAATTTTTTCAGTATTTTTGGAGATTTTTTTTTAATGCTCTGATGTAGATGACCGAGATTAACATAAAAACAGAAGACTGTTTCCATCTATTTCCACAGCAGAATGCAGATATTCTTTTCAAATTACTTGAATATCCTATTTTCTTATTAGCTATGGAAATATCATTGAAATTTATAAGCTTACTATTTCAAACCAGATCACCAGTTTAAATTTACTCATGGAGTTATACGCTATGTAATAATTAATATAAATTCCTCTTTTCAACATCAAATTTTATCTCTAAGGTTCCCAGTAGCATTTCTTCCCAACAAATAACTGTAACTTCAAGGAAAATACTTTGGTGTGAAACATACAATGTCACAGATAATGAATTCCCTTAGCTTTCACAGTATTTTCTTGAATCCCTTGTTCCTCTAGAAAGATTTGACCTAAGAGATGGAAAAAGCACGAGCAAAAAACTCAAAGTTCTGCTTGGAACATTTTAGCTCACAGACGGTCATCTTCCTACATCCTTCATTATACTACATGCATCCTATATGCTATCTATTCCATTTGGTATCTACCCAACTCATGAGACAAGCAATCTTCTCATCTCAAAATGGATCTCATTCTTGCAGAAACCTTTGACTGTTTTTGGTCTAGCTGCCTCTGAGAAAAACTGTGTTTGAGCAATTGCTTACCAGTAGAAAAAATAAAATGCTTATGTACATACTTATTTATTAAATGTTAAATCACTGAAGATTTTCAAAGATATTGAAAAGTTTTGTTGGTTCTCCTCCTTCTTCACACAGCTTATTTTGAAATTTAGTCAAAATGCAAGTACACATCAGCATAAGGCTTGAGATGTAAATATTCATAAGGCAGTTATCACTGTGTCTTCTCTCAGCTGTTGCTCAGCTGTCACCAGCGAGCCTGGGTGAAAAGATGCCCTAAAGAGCTTGGTGTGATTGTTCGAATAGTTGAACTTATCATACAAAATTAAATTATTAGAAAAAAAATATGTAAGCAGTCAAATACAATTTATAATGCAATCTTAAATCTTACTGGGCAAAACACAATTTCTAGATCTTCATCATAAGAGACAGTCTCTTTCACTTTTCTTTATCTTAAGAATTTTAGAATGTAGACAAGTAAAGACGTTGAATGTTTTGACAATAACATGGTCAAATCTGGGATCAAATTTCAGTAAGATCCAATGTTTTGCAACAAGATGCCCAGATCCTTAAACTATTTTTTCCTCGCTTCCAAAGCATTATAAAGTATTAAAAACCACTTGTAGTAATACATAACTTGATGGCATGCTACCACATATCATATTTAAAAGAGTATTTCATAACCATAAGAAATGTAAGAAGTTTTGTTTTCTTTCTTTATGGTAAGGTTAAGTTTTGAAAACATCTCTGCTGTAAATGCAAAGGTTACATATATTTTTTTTCTATAGTTTTAATTGATCTGTTGATACAAATACTAGAAAAAGATCTTAAAAAGACAGAATGACCAAATACGGTTTTTCTTAATTCAGCAATGAAACAGGAAAGCAATTTCAAAAACTTCCACTAAAAAGAAATACACACATTTCAAGCAGGAGTACTTCTACAATTTAAGTTGTCAACAAATACATATTCCTCAGACCTATATGTTCATTTGTAGACACATTTAACAAAGCAATGTTGAGATCACCTGCATAAGCACATTTGAGACCAAAGCCGCTATAAGTACCTTTCATTTAAGAGCAGTTTTTTGGGGAATAGAGCTAGGAACACTCTTGAGTCTTTATGAAGGCTTTAAGTGACAAAATAATACCCAGATTACTTCCACTCATCTGCCAATACGACTCTAAGAATTACTTTAAAAATACTACGCAAAAATGCTCCCCAGTGTTGAGATCATCTCAACATAAAAAGGGAAAAAAGCCAGCACAAACACAGCTGTGGCCCACTTGTGGTCCTTGAGGCATTTTTATGTCACCATTTTTTATACCACCTATTTGTGGTATAGACTGGAGAGCACAACAGGGCCTTCACATCCAAACATTCTTACCTGCTTTTACCCAGTTCAAGTTGTTCTAGGCTACCATTGAGATTTGCTATCACCTTTGTAACATGAAAGAAGGGAATATATATATATATTTTTATCAGCAGCTATATGTGAAGAAATACTCAAAGATTTGTTTACTCAGTATTTTGAAGTATTAATATTTTACTGGTTGTTAAAATATTAATATAGAAAAAGCAATAAAATGCAACTAGTATTTTTTGCTTAGACAATCTTATTTTTCAACAATATTCTTGTTCATCTTATTATATCCTGAAAACAACAAATATTTGAAGGAAATTTAGTTGGAAAAAAATACAGCACAAAGGTGAATGATTATAAATTTAACATCCCTAAAATCATACAGCACTGACGTATTTTAACTACAATATCTCTTGAAGAAATTGCAGTATCCTGATTTAGTTTAACTATAATTCCATTAGACTTTTCTTGTTTCATTAGCAGCAAAAGACTAATCACAGGCTGTCTAAATTTGAATCAAAGCTTCACAAAATATGGGGGTTGTTTCAAAATAAGAACATAAACCCATTTAATCAGGGATATCTTTCTGGTTACTTAACACTAGCCTTCGCTAAAAATCCTTCAGTTACTCACACATTCATGTCCTCATTCATTTTAACAGAAGAAAATCTTAAGGACCAGAATATTTGTGACAGAATCCCAACTTGACCCAAGTGTTCAATTAGATTTGCCTAGAGTTTGTCTTTATGGGGCATGACCAAAATCCTGTGTCTGCTAAAACAAAGGTAACATCATTTTTCCTTATGTTTAGTTTACAGCACATACACATACATTTTTCAGAAAGAAACTAATCATATTATTCTTCAAATAAAGGGTAGCCTTCACCACATCATTGCAACAATAAGTTCTAAATTATTTTTTATCTTGTGTCTATAATGTAAGTTTACGTTTTAGACAGACCAAACTAGACAGGTGGATAATCTTTTTGTACTATATGTTTCCAAGCATTTATAGTATAATTTACATGCTAAAAAAATAAATTTTGATTTTACAGGGGCCACTTAGGATTAATTTAATGATTTGCTCAGAGTTTAGATTGTTTCCCAGGAGGAGTAAAGGTCAAAATTTACGTCTTAGTAAATATTTAAAATCTGTAACCTTTTTGATGTGGAACCAAATGATTTGAAGTCCACAGTTCTGCTACTTACATATTAAAGTTACAGCTTCCTTAAAATTTACACTTCTGATCTATAAATTCTGAGGTGTTTTACATGACTGATTTTTTTACATAGTGATTTATGATGACATTTTAAACCTTCATTTGAGGCACTGTCAGCATTCTTGCCAAACTCACCACATCCTTGTACCTAAAAAGAAAAGACTTCATTCTCCAATAGAATCTTTCTCAATTCAAGATACAGCCCAAGTCATCAACAATGTAGTTGTCAAAGGGGGGGAGAGATAACTTCTTATTGCTAAACATGTCCTCAGAGCTTCCGTACACATTGATTAGTCAACATTTGGCATCCCCCTCACATGCTTTCAAACATGGAGCCAGTCCATATGCAAGAAGTATTCAGCAGAAAAGCAAACTTAGAAAAAGAATCCAGTTGTTTTACAATCAGATGAATTATCCTTTCACTATAAATGAAAAATATCCAGAAGTCTGTCAAATATACAGCCAAATGTAGTCATCATTGTAAATACTTCCAGAGGACATGTTTAGATAAATTTACAATGAATGTACAAGTTCCACATACAAGAAATTATCTTCTTGAATATATGTAATGAACTCATAAAATAAACAAGGAGAATATTTGGTCATTTAGAAAAACACTGAAATGACAGTAGCTAGGAGAGACAAGCTGCCGGCTGGATTGGATTTGCACCACAGAAAGATTTTATTTTGTAACGTCAAGTATTGATGCTCCTGTACTCCAGGTGCACAGACCCAGTGCTTGCTCAGCAAGACTTGTCTTAGCTCTTTCAAGTCATATTCTTCCCGATCCTTGCTGTCTCAGATGCAGTTCTTCCAGACTTTGAGAATATATATATATATCAAACTATAGTCTAAAATTTATTCTTCTATTGTTTGGATTTTTAGATTTTCAAGTAATTCTCTTCCAACAACCTGTAGCTCTGTGAATTACTTGAGCGACACCTATTAAAATCAGTGGGTGAGCACTTCAGGGCATCATGCTGAAAAATGAGGAGCTACTTGTAGATGAAGGTACCCCTTCAGCAGTAACACAATCATCTGTCGCTAAGAACATATTGTCTTAGGCTACTTAAAATATGCAACAGTGTCCCTACATGGTTTCCGAAATCAAGCAGATTTGGCACAGTACAAAGGTAAGACTTTGCTCTTTTTCACATGCTTTAGAAAATCCAGCTGGGTGCATACCTAGTCCCTACAGAAAAAATTTCTCTGATCTTACTACCTCCAATGTGGCTAAGAAATATGCCGTCAAATGAAATGGAAGTATGAAAATATGAGAGATTATAGGTAATAATATGTACAGTGTGTAACATTACAACAATATAAATCTAGTGTATTGATCAACAATACAGTTAAGATTTGCAATGCAATGCAGGCATTTTTATTGAATCCTGTGGAATAATGAGTCCCTGTAAATAGACAAATACTGAGTTCCATACATATCTACTCGCAGCAGAAGCCAAAGATAAAGGTGAGGAACCATCCTTCTCTGGCTGAAACATACGACGAGCCATGTCTTTGGCATAAGCTTAAAAGGAACTATGATATTTGTGAATTACCTTTAAAATCTGTCAGAAGTGAAGATGATTTAGCTTTCATATTTTTTATTCTTACTAAGACTTAAATTTCAGTTCTGGAAATGTATTCTGGAAGTGACTTTTAAGAAAAAAGGCATAGATAAAAGTTTTGTTTATTAAAGAAATCAGGACATAGTCACAGTAATTAGTAATAATCAAATTAAAAGAGTTTAAGTTACTTTGGTAAATATGTACTGTTAATATATTGTATGGTCCTTTCTTGTGAATTATTTTCATTTCATCTTGTCAGTAAATTTCATACATATAGACTTATTTTTTAAATAATCAAGACAATTCCTTAAAAGAAAAAAATGTGAACAGCTGTTCTGACTACCAGAATTTGAGGCAGCAACAATATGTCGTCTGTTACACCTTGATAGAATCCATGAGCAAGAAACTGAAACACAAAACGAGTCTTATGAAATAGAGCTGGAGTGAAGTCACCATGATTAGCAGATGGATGTGAGAGGTGGCTTGTAAAGCCAGGGTGATTTTTAGATGGATATCAGATCTGGCTTAATCTTAAATCATGGAGCAAATAAAGTTAGGGAAAAAAAAAAAAAAAAAAAAAAGAAAAAACCAATGGCAACTCACAGAGACTAAAACCAAAATAAAATATTTTAGGGAATAGAGACATGATGGAAACTTTCAAAACTGCACTATTCAGAACTTGTGGATCTAGAGTTACCTTTATTTAAACAACTGGAGAAATATGCCTGCCCCTGTCTTTGGCAAACAAAACATCAGCGTCCCTTGGTTTTTTACATTAATCCCAACTGTGTAATTTCTGTAAATTTCACTATAAAGAATTATGAAATATTTAAAAAACTAGATCTGACTGTCTCTCTAGTTACAGTAATGGAAACTGAGAGGTGTTAAATTATTATTTAGGTGAATTATACAAGATAGATTATAACAGATGACAACCTAACATAGTCAAAATCACTACCTGATCAGAAATACTGGAGTAAGTATTAAAAAAATTCCCCTCCCTAAAAAAAAAAACCAAACACCTGACAATCTAATGTACATAAAAGCGAGGTATTATGTGATTGCATAGAGACTGCCAAAAATACATCTGCAAATCTGTAAGTATTTTTGTAATACTTGTTCCAATCTAAATATGGTTATGAGTACTTTGATTTTTAAAGTACTGCTTGTGGGCAGCAATTGGTAGAACTTCACTCAGCTGACTCTAAGGACAAACAGAAGAAACCAGAGGGAGCACTCTATGAGTATGCACTGCAATCGGTTCCAGGAAGCAGTCTAAGGTTTATTCCAGGCTGCCCTTACTCTCTTAAGGGAGTAAAGCGATAACATCCTAATTGCTGGAAACTAATACCTGAGTAACAGGGGGTGGATAAACCTCCAGCAGCAAGCTGGATTTAAATTCAATTTTTTCTGCCTTAAACTTTGTCTCTCTGGGTGTATGGTTATTCCATTCTCCCAATTTTAATTCAACCTGCTCCAGATCTCCTGAATAGAGACAGTCAACTTCTGATCACCTCCAGTGATCTAAATAGAGAACATAAAAGGAATCAAGAAATCAACTCTCAGTTCTGTGTTACTCAACTTCTCCAAGGCAGACACAGGTAGGAGAAATCGTATTCCCAATGACCAAGATGCATGTAATTACATTAGAGATATCAGCCACATGTGACTACTCATAATAATAACATTAGAAACTGAGAATGGAAAGTGTCAGCTATCATTTTTGTAACATTGTGTCTATATGCAGGATTTCCATTTCATTTAATTTGCAAAACAATGCTTTGCAAATACGTTTTAAATAACTGTATATTGCAGATTTTAATTAAAATATACTCAAAAACCTGTATCATTTGCAATGAACCCAATTCTGCCTCCATGAGAACACAAGCATGAATGTTGCAAATTAATAAATATATTAAGTGATATTTAGCAAATTCAAATAAAGTGTTGATTTGAAAAGCTCATGGGAACAAAGTTCCATGAAGATCAAGACCCGCTGCTTTCATGAAATAATCCTCCAATAAAAACGTGGATTGGCTGCTCCATGAGACCTAGATTTCATCAGTATCTCCATACCAGATAACTGAATATTTAACATCAGCTGTTTATGTGAAAAGATTTTGTCAAGCTTCTGAATTCATTTGACCAACTAATTGTCCAGTGATGTATTTCTCCAACTGAAATTGATTAGTAAAAATAGAAGAGATCTTTCCAGAGGTTATGGATTTTATTATTTCTTGCTTCTCTTCATGCAAACTGGCTTCGACTTCAACATTTTCAGCCAGATCTTATCTAGCAGGTACAATCAAGCCCAGACAAGCCTCTCTCCCTAAATCTTTCTTCACCCTTCGAAGTTAAAAAACATGAACAGTTTGTATCTCACTTAAGCCCTTTCCCAGCTTAGTTTAATCTCCCCATTATCACACACCAAATTTCTGGACCCATGGATCCATTCTGCCCATTGCTCCTCACCAAAGCTTCACCCTGATGATCTCACCCTTGGTGGTCCCCAGCAAGACACTGCTCCTGTGGTGCTCACACTACTCTTGCCTTAGCTGTCACCCAAGATGACTTTCAACATGCCTTTTGCCCTTTTTGGTCTGTGTCTTAGAACACACATAAACATTTGATACACAGAGCAATGCCCTTTTCCTTGTAAACATTTTTTTTTCTTTGTACAGGGTTTTCCTATATGTTGAACAAGCTCCTCAGCATGTCTGTCACAAATTACTCCTTAAAATCAAATCTTCTGTACTTTCTACAACATAAATCCAATTTGACTGACCTGCTATCAGTCTCTGTCTCTCCTTTGAGCTTGTCATAAGAAATTAACTTCTGATTTTAGTCCTAGTCCAGGGGTAATTCCTCTTCCTTGCACAATCTTATAATCCTTGCCCCATAGATCCTCATTTAAAGCCATATTCCGAATTGAGGAAGCTTAAGAACAGTGGTGTAACTTCCAAGCTGAACCAAGGGATGGTGGTCCAGCAGAAGAGCAAACAAAAATGAGCGTTTATGAAGTATTATCACTTTACCTGGTTATTCACCAGATGCTACTTCTTTTGAATTTATCACACTCGACATATAAATGAAAGAAAAACGCAGCAGCACAGAAAAGAGAGAAAATTAGAAAGAACTCAGTGATCATAACTCCACAGTCCCCCACACAGCACAGAATTCCACTAAAGTTACATGTGCATATTATTTACATCACCTTTGCATTTAGTCAAACTCCATAGGAATACATGGTTGATTATAATAGCTTTTGGATTTGTGAATTTCATTTCTTATTTAAAAGTGCAAAGCAAAAAAAGTTATATATAGCTAGGTTTTTTGCAAAATGTATGAATATACATTTATTAGAAATCTTGTATTGACTGAAAAAACAAGGTATCCATATATAAGGCACACAGAAAAAAACATACTGACACCAGGTATTAAGGACAAAACCTTTGTACACAACAAGCCAGTCTCGCCTCCTACTGCTTTACACTTCTCCATTGCCTATGCAGGCACACGTGATATGTACCCAAATTGTGATGGAAAACAACAGTTCAACACACAGCTGAAATAACGCTTTCACCTAGTTTCAACACTCAGTGGATGAAACTAAGACTGAAATTAGAGTTTTAGCAGAAGCTCATTGACATAAAACCCCATTTTAAAAGATTACAACCCAAAATTTATCTTCCTTTCAGAAACTGTGAAGTTTAAGATACAAGTATTACCTCTGCATATATTTCTAGATCTCAAAAGCATCAAAATAAGCTCATACATTTGCCTCTAAACCTTGCAACAGAAAAAGCTAGAGTAAAATTCTTTCACTGACTTGAATCAAAGAAAATTCCAAAGAGCCACAGATTATTTAATTTAGCTCCTACCACACTCCATTCTCTACCATATATTTAAGCCCATTAATGTTGTGGGAGATAATTCAAAGGATATGCACAAAAAAATAAAACAAGCAACACTTAAAATGAAGGCGCAGATACAAAAATAATAATAATTTGTAGTAAACTAACCCTGAAAGTCCACGCATAGGCAGGAGAAATGGAAAAGCAGGAAGTTTTCTCTGTACTTCTATTCTCATTCAAGTCACTTTTTTTTTTTTTTTTTTAATTGGATGTGCATTACCTTATATATTGCTTTTTCCTCACTCAGGAAACTAGCCCAGGGCTGACATGCCGTTATCATGCACGGCACAGAAGAGGTGGCAGCAGCCCAGCCTGTAGGGTCACCTTCTGCAGCCCCGGAGCCCAGCTCACAGCCTTCATACCCACTTCAGGGTCTCTGTGCTATGCAAAAGTAACTTACAAAGCTTTAAAACGCTACTTCCAGTGGAACTGTAATTGGTTGGCAAGCAGAAGCAAACAGAATCACTGTCCTTTATGTGATTTTTCAGTTAACCACATTAAACCTGAGCAAACAGGTAACTTAACAAACCAACCCCTCCACAACCACACCTCACAGAATCCATATCAGTTTCTGGTCCTACTTGTCCTGCTTTGATTATAACCTGCAACCACTAAATCAGGTGAGGAAAATCAGAGAAGACCAACACCACTTACTTGAGCTAATTAAACAAACGTAACATTTACCAGCTGAGAATATAGTCTTGATAATTTTATGACCCTTAAATATTAGAGAAGTAACTTATTTATACCCACATACTTATCACTTACTTTGTATTCCATGATCTCAGGCTGTTTTGTTAAATCCAAGGTTTGATATTATTCTGATAGCACTACTAATGATAAGAAGTCTGATCACCATTTTCCTTTCTGCTTAAAAACTCATTTATGCAGGTAGCCCTCCTGAGTAGAAAAGTCATTTATCTGATAAAATTATTGATCTTTTTTCAACTTGCCCTACTTGTGAAAGCTATGGTGAGAATCATATGTACAGAGATCATCTCCAGCCCTTACAGCTGGTACTGTATTGCCTGTACACACCCCTTGGGGGAAGGCTAGCTCCCAGCACACCATTATAAAATGAAGCAACATAACATTACTGAAAGAAGGTTCTGGGAAATTAAATATTTTGCATGTAAATGATCTGAAGAACGTGTCCATTTATGAACTCTACAGCCTGCTATGGCTTGCTTTTTATCACTTCTTCAAAGTTATAATTACTGCATATCAAAACAGAAATTTGAGGGAGACTCAGGTCTCTATAATCTCTTCACTTGAAATACTATCTGCGGGACCTTGTAGCACCTTGCGTTTCATATTTTCTAAGTGTTTGTGTTGGTACTTTATGCTTTAGTTACTTATTGTTTCCCTTAGTGGGGAATGGGGCTGCAGTCTGCTCCCAGGGCAGATTCTGAAGCTGAAAATAAGGCAGAATAGTCTTTACAAGAAACCTTGGTATTTCACAGCATGTAAATTTCTCCAGTTTAGAGGCACACAGCAGCACCTACAAGAAAACTGGGAAGTTGTTCTTTTACATTTCAGGGACAGCCTGCTTCCTTGATTTCCTACAGCAACTGCACAGCGGGGCAACTCATCTTCCTGCCACTAGCCTGACACACTGTTTCACTTTACCTAGCTTAAAAAACAACAACAACAACAACCAGCAACCAATGTGTCCCCAGTACACTCAGCTATCTTTCACTCTGGCACAAGCCCCAAGACTTGCAAGAAATGGACACTGCAAAAGGAGACGAGCTCCCAAGGGCAGTGTGAGCTGAGGAGCCCACAGGCAGAGGGTCACACTGCGGCTCTAAAAACAAACACCTGAAAGCTCTGCAGCTCACCGAATGGGGGAACCTGACCAAATAAGTAGAAGCGGGGCTTAAATAAAAAGGTTACATTTAATTAGAATTTTGCGTAGGTTGATATATCTAAGATACTTGTTCCTTGTGGCTAACAACACATCAGAGGTAAATTATTGGGTGGGGTAAATTACACCTTCAATCTGAGTCTAACGCTTTCTTTTCCCCTTCAGACTCCTCTTTCTGTGTTGGGTTATTAATTTGTCTTTAATTCCTATGGATTTCCACCTAACATTTCCTTGTCTCTCCGTTTGAGTATATTGTGTGTTTCACAACTCTGAGCAAAATTTTAAAGGCTCAAATCCAGTGACTTTGTTAGCAGGTCAGCTTCTAGCTGGAAAAAGGGAAATACTCATAACTACAGAGAGAAGCTGAAAATACATCTCCTACAAAGCTGACAAACTACATTAGAAGGAACAGAAAGCTTCTTAAACACCTTATAAGACATTGGCTCAACTTTGAGGCCCTTATTTTTGAAAGTTTGCCAAAAGGTATATTTTTTCCTGTGTAGCTTTCCGGCTCCTTTCTACCTCACCAGTTCCATTCCAGAAAGAAAATTAAAAGCAGTAAAACTCAAGTTGTTTGCATTTTCTTTCCTGTCCTGCCTTCTTCTCTGTTATCAAGAGCTGGCTGCTTCAAATATAAGCTCATGATACTTTTGCATACTCCTTGAAAGTCATGTAGTGTAATGTAAGTAACAAATAATTTACATGAATTAGAAACAGACAAGATGCTTTTATTTTCTTTCAAAAGCAAGAATAAAATAAATAAATAAAGGGACCTGACAACCAGCATAAAAATGTTGCTGTTTCTGTAAAAGGAGCATATTCTTGTTGGGATGTTCGTTTCACTTGTAAGCAGACAGTAACTTCAGCTCAGGACTGCAACTACACCTGCATTTCCTCTGTCACATTACACTTTATAACGTTTCCAAAACTTAGGTTTGTGAGTACTACAATAAATAAATTTCAGGTACTAAAACTGTATATTTTTTTTCTTTCCTCTATATACAGGGAGAAAATGAGATGCCACTGCTACTTGAAGTCACTAGACTCCCTCTCTCTGTATACCAGAACTGCCAACAGCCCTTCTCAAAATGACACTTGCTATGCAGATGAATTATCACATCAGAATACATGTTATAATGAACATGATTTTTGTTTTAAGCAGTTATCATCAACTACAAAGTTTCTGAAATTACAGATGATAACAACAATGCATTTATATTTCTAACATATTACATGAGTTATAAATTGTTTTGCATGGGTTCAGGCTTTATAATCTCTCCGTAATCGCTGACCATTAAAGTCATGATAGCTGTACTCAGAACAAAGTCTATTCTTACAAGAACAGAGTGCAAAATTCTGCAAGTTCTCTCTTTTGATACATTTGGGAACAGGGGTGTTTCTCGAACTCTGAGGATGATGACTAATTCTTCAGAAGAGGCAAGTTTGGGTTTATACAGATGATGTCATCTGTGATGAGCCGAAGGGTCAGCCCTATAACGTCACCCTGCTACTTCACAGCACTAATGAATTCCACATAACAATTGCAGAGTCTCCAGGCTAAAAACTATTGATTGCTTTTCTTTCAAATCATTCCCTTCTTGTGCCTCATTCCATTTTTGTCTAGAACAGCATCATTTGTGTTGGGAGCTCATTCGTCTTTGTTTTATTACCTACCTCTGTAGCACCTGGGTCATTCTTGGTGTCACACAAACAAGAGATAACTATGCATAATATTCATTTTCTTTGGTGTAAGGCATGATTCATCCCTCTCATCTCAGATGCAATGAATGTGTCCCTGAACAGCTGAAATCATGCAGTTTGGTTAAGTAAATTCCATCAGAAAAAGCCTACTAGGTCAACATATATTTGTGGTAAAAATGCTTTTAATCAAAGCTTTTTAGAAGCATGAACTATGGTGTTAGAATAAACAAAAAGAAGCTAATATTAATTGTATGGGCTGATGTAAAAAAAAATATTAATCCATTTGAGAATATGAAGGCCTTTTTACGTTGTCACATGTTATACATTTACATTCCTGTTGTTCTGAATGTTTAAAAGTTCCTCTACCTATATCTGTCGATAGCTATTCTTCCTTCACTTAGTAGAAACATATATGTTAAATAACTCACATTGTCTATGTTACGTATGGAATTAACATAGACTTGCTTTTATAATTCAGTAAATTCTTGGCACGATACGTGAGTTTTCAGTAAGAGCAAAACAGATGAGGAAAAAAGAGAACAGAGTAAAACCCTTTCACATGGTGAAAAATAGCAGCAACTGATTCAGCGGACTTCATCAGTGCTGCTATAGAGTCACAGTAAATAAAATCAGAATGATAGCAGTCGTGTGATTTATTCTTTCCTCTTTTGAAAATATCTTTTACTGGTCCATCTTTATAAATTCTGCCACAGGTAATGGATAGTCTTAGCTGAAATTTTCTCAAAATCCTGACTATGGTTAGTTAAAATCAGTTTCTATTCTATAACACGAGCTTTGATTCTGTAACCTAACGACGAATGAAGGTATCAGATCTACACTACTTTACTTTTCTCGAAACATTTGAGAGGTGACCACTCTGATACTTGTTACAAAAATAATAAAAGTTCTGCAAAGAGCCTTAAGATGTCATCCCATTTATACCCTGCAACTGATATATAAGGTCAAGTAGAACTATGCTGTCCTGCAAGGTATTTGTCTAACCTATAATTAAAACTCTGCAGTAAAGGGGATTTCACAACCTCTACGCTTACCCTTTTTTGTTCCTTAAACATCCACATAATTAACACATTTATAGTTAATCTAAATCAGTTTTTCTTAAAATTAAGGCCACTACTCACTTTTTTTATAGCCTTTTAATTCTTGGAGATTAATAGAACTTCCTCTATCCTCTCTTTTCCGGCATAAACAATTACAATATCTTAACTCTTACTTTTCAAGCAATTTATTAAGTTTGCACATATTCTGTACTACATGATTAGTATTGACTCTGAAATAAAGACATTGCCATAATGTGTTTTGAACTCACAGAAGCAAAAATCCAAATAAAAATCCAGCCTTGCATCCAGCAATAATCTATCCAGATTCATATGTTGTCAAAATGGTTCATAATGACAGTCCTACAGCTTCAGTAGGACTAAATCCCATAGCATTTTCTAAAGGATATTATCTTCTCCTCCTTTGTAGTGCCTAATAGAAGATAGTATTTCTTGGAAAAACTTTGTAGGAATGCCCTCAGATCCAAATCTTTCACTAAAATTGAAGGTGCTTGACTAAGACAAAAGCATGCCTCCTACCACTTCTCTTTCACAAATAACATATAACTGTATGGCTGATACATTTTTACCAGGAAAAATGCCAACACTACTCCATACTTTTGGTCTATTATGCCATGCCATATCGTAAGTCTTGCTTCTTTCTTTCTGAGTTCACATCCTTTTACAAAGAGTGAAACAGAGGGACTTCAGAATTTTAGAACAATTGGCCTAGTTTTTATACACAGAAACATTTTAGAACTTTTAATAAGTATTTACAAGCACTTGGAAGATAAAAAGGAAGTTAACAGCAGCCAGCATGTTCATCAAGAACTAGTATCAAATCAGTTCAGTTGCCTTTCAAGACAGATTGGAGAGGAAAAATAGGTGCCATATACCTTGTTTTCAGCAAAGCTTTTGACAGTTTTGCACGACGTTCTTATTGAGAACATTTAAATATATGATGCAGATTGAATTACCATTAGACGGATGCGATACTAACTAGACAAATAAAACAGAGTTAAGAGTGACTGTAGGTAGGATGGTGTTTGAAATAGTCTTGACAGGTTTCATGATTTTAAAAATAAAACAAAATTAGTGACAAATACAAGTTGCTAGGTGTAGGCAAGAAAAATGAGCTGCACAAGTGGAAGGACCCGTCCAGATAGCCATGCTGCAAGGAAAGGTCTCAGAGCTAGCTATACATTGATAAACTGAAAGGGAGTCAACACCACTACACAGGCTGGTTTAGGACACACTGGGATAAGCAAAGCCTGCAAGACACACAGCCCAATATTCCTGAACTTGACCTGACTTAATCAATAAATGGTTGCCTACACTATTCACACAGGTTCTCCTCATTTTGAAGACTGAAGAGATCATATCTGATGAGTCCTTTCTTTTTTACCTGGTAGTTCCAATGAGGTGATTCTCCCATCAGAGGAGGAGTAACCAAGTCCTGCAGATGCTTGGAAATATATCACTTGTGTGAGCAACTGAAAACCTCACGGCATTTATTCATTTTCCTCACTTTTCTTTCAATCATTGCTCAATAGTGTGGAGTAAAAAAAAATTCAGAATGATAATAAGATAAAGTTACTATGTACTATTTGTCTAAGGTGAACATAAAATGACTGAGGAGATTAGACCTCATATGGAGTAATTTAAGTCAAAAATAGAAGCTCTGTTTGTCATTAGAATTAAGTGAGCAAGACAGGAAGGAAAGCTCATGGCTAGTATAATTTTATGAGGGTAAACAAGGTTAAAATTCAAGTCTTTCTTGGAAAAATTATGTATCACTTTTGACCTATTGTGTAAAGTGAACTGATTTAAGTGAAAAAAAGCACTGAAAAATTTAGTTTTGGTCAGACTCTTAGCTCATTTTTTCTTCCCCTCATCTGCCATATTTCAGTCATCTCCCTTTTAAATTTGATCTTTTCAAGCAGGTCAGATAGAGTATATATGTTGCATTCAAGTGCTTGTGGGCTGATCCAAATTGACCCTAAATCAACAAGTCTGAGTCACTGCCTGTACTATCGCTTAAATCTATATTTTGGGGCCAGCGTCACTGAAGCTAGTACAGAAAGCTAGAAACTCAAACTCCAAGCTCTACAGGCTGCTTTTATTCTCACTCACTCTAAGATGATTCCTCTGGGAAGAAGAGGCATGCCTGCTTTGGTGTGCTCAGGAGGGAAAGCCTGTGGATCAGATAAGGTTTTCCCATAGCTTCCAAAGGCTGTTCCACAAGCTGTGCTATGTCTCTGCTGCAGAAGAGCTCTGACTCAGTTTCCCTCATTATACTCTTCCAAGTGCCTGATTTATTGCACTGTAACTTAAACTTGGCTCTCAGCTAAGGCAAAGATGAGGAACGGTTTCAGAGGTGAGGCTAAAATATGTATTTTCCTTATAAAAAAATTCATATCTGAAGAGTGGGATTCAACACAGCAGTGAAGGTGAAGCAACATTTAATTTCATATCCACTGAGCTGGAATGGCCAGTGTTGCACTCTGTGCCAACAAGCACCGTGGCTGTTGGAATAAGACACCTAAAGCTTGCTACTGTTCAATCATCCTAACTCACCTTTACAGAGCTTACTAGGGTTTTTCAATACATTTCCAAGGAGTGGTTAGCTCCTTGTTGAATATTATCAACACACACACAAACAAACAAAGCAAACAAAACAAAAAAAAGAAATTTCTAAAAATTTTCACTTTAATCCTGGTTTTCTCAGATAGGTAGATGAAATTGGCTCATATTTGTGTAGCATGACTCTACCGTTTTTTTCATATCCATATCTTATTCTTTAAGCAGATGCTATTAAATTCACGGTATCAGTAATCTTCATCATTGGTAAAATGGAAGATTTAGTTCTTAGATCAGACCAAAAATCAGCCCATTCAACAGTGGTTGAACATGATCTCCCCATTCGCAGGTACTCTGCTCCTTGGAATTCACACTGTCAGATTATGCAATTTGGTTGAATAATTAGGAATTACTTGGTCTAAAATACACATGATAGTGAGTCAGTTACTTTCAGCTGCTGAAAAATCTGACAGTCAGTGGCAGTTGTCTTACACATCCGAATCAAGTACCTGGACAGCAAAAAATAAAAAACTGTTCTCCATTATTTCCACTGGAAACCGCTGGAGTCTTAATGTTTGTTGATGATATACATCTAATTGAATAGAGTTGGTGATAGAAAATATGCAGTATTTTGTAAACCGTGCTGACATTTTGCAGTTGGTGAGGAGGATACCTTCAATAAAACAGGATTTGAGCACTGGAAATCAATAGAATAAAGAATGTGAGCAGAATGAAAATTCCACATTGCAGAGACACACCTCTGATTTCTATTGAAACACAAAGAGGCATCATTATTCTGAGCATGATATTGTTATACTGCAACTTCATCCACCCTAGTCTCCTCACAGCGGCCTTTGACTTCCTTGGAGTTTCTGTCAGTAAAAGATTCCCCTGCAAGGACCAAATGAGCACCATAAAAGACCTCAACAATGCAGAGTAGAAACATTTCACAGATAAGAGCAGAATACTGAAAAGAAGTAAAAACCATCCAATAGCAGTTTCAGTACTGAACAAAAAACACAGAATCCATTTTTCAAAGCAAAAAGGAGATTTATGTGCTATGACAGATCATTTTGCTGTCTCAATACAGCAGCTAGATGCGTCACAATACCAAGGCAAAACCACCACCTCAACACTTTCAGAATTGCTGGCAAAAAGAAGAGTGATGATATTTGTGATACGGTCATATATATTTGGTGACAATGGAGAAGGGATGGCAGTTATGTAGCTGCTAACTTCCTGGTGCCCAATTTGTGAGCAGCACCGAGAGCTGGAGGAGGACAGGGTGTCTCTGAGATAACAACTGGCACTGCAAGAGTAAAGAATAGAAGAGCATAATATAAAACGAAAAAAGACATATTTGTCAAACTAAATGAGTCAGAAAATGCATCCTACTACTTTGTTGCCCCAGGATGTAAAGTGGGTAACTCTCCATGCCACAAAAGAACATACAGGCAAAAAAGCCAGCCTGTAATTATGAACCATCATTAGTAATAAGAGTTTCCTGTTAAAACTTCAGAAAAGAAGGATCTATGTAATCATTGCAGTATTTCATAGGGAAGTTATGAAGTTAATAAAGGAATCAGAAAAAAGAAAGTCATCTTGTTTATTCTACAAAATAGGCTACAGCAGGCATTGTTTTGATACTCTTTCATATCATGTCCCCCTTCTTTAAAAAGTAAATGTTAAGCAAAACAGTAAGTGAAATAGAAGTAATAGTCATCTTTCTCTTGCTACACTGTGCAAGAAAGAACTATTTTCCTTGGTATTTTACTATTTCTGATTATAGGTTTGCAATGCTTTCAAAGCTAGGCAATGTCTGAGGTGACAGAGTAGTTCCAAAGAGGTAAATAAATGTCTAATAAAATAGCTCTTTCAACTACGCAGAATAAATAAATAGAATTCCCTACAACACAAAGGCAGTGTTTGTAACTAACAACAAAGTAAAACTTGAACAAAAAGATTGGTGAGGTCTTCCTTTATTTCAAGCAAGCAAGAACTTGAATGTGAGCCATGATATTTCACTCACCTAAAAGGAAAGCTTTTCAGTGATATCAAATTGCCATTTGATCCACTGGAATGATCAAAGACCAAACAGCAGTATCATGCATTGAAATAGGAAAAAACTGGAGAAATTCATGCAATGAAACAGTGAATTAACATTCTGTAAAGTATCGCATTTTTCCACAAAGCTTTTGAAGAACGTTTTCATTTTTAAATGGCTTCTGCCAGTGAAATACAACTTCTTACCTTTACGTGCATCCTGCCTGCGTTTAAAGGCAGAAACACAGAGCAGCATGAAAAGCATTAATAACTTCAAGCTCATTAATTTCAACAAAGCAAGCATGTGTTTCAATGGACACTTTAGCACAGCTACTAAATTATACAAGTTAGTCATGTTTCAGTACATTTTGCTAAAGCAGAACCTGTGTGTATACAGAACTTCACAAACACGAACCTTTGATTCAACCCATAAAGGTACCTACCAATTCAATCTATATCTAATTGAACTGGATCAACGCTAAGCAGAAACTCCTTGTATTATGCAGGAGCTGGAAACAATATCCACAGACTTTTCATTTCCAGATTGAGGTTACAGGGATAACTTTGAGGAAGAAAAAAAAAAGAAAAAAATCACTTTAGCATCAGGTGTAATAAAAAAAAAAAAAAAAGGGAGAGAAGACTAACAAATGTGGAAATTCAAGCTACAGTTTTTAAACAAATCTACACTAAATTTTTAAATCTCCAGCTACAGTGTGAATCTGAGTACACTTTCTACCTCTCAAGAGAGTCCTTTAGTTATCCACAACCAGTTTCTTCCACATGCATTAACAACTGCAGAAGCAGAGCTGGCCTAATATTCCACTAACCACCCACTGGGCCTGTTCAGAACTGTCTCGTTTTCTCTGCAGACCCCTAATGACAAGCCTTATGTTCAACTAAGCCCTTAAGAGTATATTAAGTCATGAGGAGGTGTTTCCTCTTCCCACAGTGGAAATACTCAAAACTGCCTGTAACCCAAGTTCCTTTTTTCATAGGAAATTGACCTATGTGGCAATCATACTTCAATCAGATGTATAATGCATGCACGGGATCAGGCCTAACAGAGATGTAACACCAGTGACTTGGTAATAATGGTCTCAAGCAAATCCATTTAGCAGTTAATTGTTGTTCATTGTAAATACAGTTGTTCACAATACTCAGTTATTAACAATGGGTTTTGAACATAAGAAGGGCTATATGCTTTCCATTTAATCCAAATTTATCTAGTACCAAAACAACAGCTTTAAAACTTCCTTGTTGAAACTGCACTCTCTTTAAAGCTCTCACATAAGGGCCTCTGAAAGCAACCCACGGAAGCACTAGCCAAGTTCCAGCACTGCACACTCTCCTCCACTTCCATTATCTTGCCAGCCTACATCAATGAGGAAACCACAAGTTTGATACCAATCATTTATAAAATACACACCACTTAGTAACGCTTGACTGAGTCAGGTTCTATCATTAATTTTTGTGCAAGTGCACATAGACTGCACTGACTGAAATAGTTCTTCTGGATTTCTAGCAGTCCAGCTCAGAGCTAAATATGAGCAAATTCTCAGCAGGACTCTCAGAAGAATTGGACCTTTTTTGCAAGATGTAGGATCAAAAGTAAATGTTTTAGAACGTAATCCTGTAGGTTGAAGAGCTCTCTATTTTTCCACTAAAATTAAGCAAGTATTTGATTATCTGCTGTGTATCCACTATAAATAATGGATCCTTCTGGCTTTTAAAAAGATTGGATAAGTTCAAACTCACTAACAACGTGTCAGATAACATTCTTACCATATCCTTGTTCTCCAAGGGTCTGTCAAGTGATGCTTAGAGAATATTGTCTGAAACCAAATTTACCTCAGGGATTATAGTTTTCTGTCAACACATTATATAATTTGTTTTCAGAACTGTCCTATTCAAGGGCAGAACCAGAGCATATGCTGTAGCATACCTCCCCCAAGTACTGCTTCTACAGCTCCTTCCAGTTGGTGGCTTTCACAAAGATTAATTTAGCAAGCATATAGTAAAAATCTGGATAAAGTAAGATTTTACTGGATTTGGGCCAAATAACTAGATACAACACTGGTCTGTCTGTATCCAGTAGCTAACATGACAATCAAGCAGATATTTACTCTGGTCTGGAATTTATGGAGGCCAAACCTTTAAAAATTTTGGATTTGAAATCTCTGTTTAAAAGCCAGGAAACAAGGGAGGGGACCTGCAATGGCCCCCACTGCACACAGGAATCCTGTGGCTGCCAAGGGCAGCTCCTTCACAGCTTGCTCTTTGCCTTGAACTGTTCTTCTTATGCACATCTCCCCATAACATACCTTTGTGCAAAATTAAAGCCATTACAATCAGACACATTGTGTAGTTAAGCTCTGAACAATAGAAATCACTGACGACATCTTGGTGACCCAAAATATTACATTTATTACCCGCCTATAACCACTGCTTATAAGCTTATTATGCAAACTTCAGACATAACTCTTTTCTTACTCAAGTTTGTGCAACAAGTGCACTAACTTCCTACAGCTAGTTTCAGAGGCAACATCTCTGCTAGAATAGGCACCGACAGAAACAGTTTTTGGTTAGAAAAGTCTTTATTCAGTATTTCTTCATAAATGAGATCTCTGTACTTTGTTCATTTTGACTTCGCGCTGTGGAAACTTTAGGAGAGTATCTATAAGCATTCTTCCTGCGTGGAAACTTTGGTAGCAGTTTAGGGGATTTTGTTTGCCTATTGGTTTTGGAGAGGGGGGTTGTTTGCTTTAGAGCATTTTTTAAAATTTCTTTTTTTTTTTTTTTTAGGGTAATACTTTTAGCTACTGCATTTAATTTTTCAATATTTCATTTGGAGATATTAATAGGATAACATAAGCAGTCACAGCTGAGTGAATTCACATTAAACTTCTCCTTTTCTGTTCCTGTCAAAAAACAGTTGTTTGGAAGACTGCCGTGAGCATAGGGCCTGCTTTCCACCCCTGTGCTTTTCTTTAAGATTTAGTGAACTCAAATTTGTTTTGAGCATTCCTTATTCCTGCTATAATAGCTTATTTATAAACCACTGAGCATCTGTAATTATTAGGATTTCATTCAGGCTTTTCTACGTCCTTCCTTTGAGATAACAGAACGCTCAAAAAAATTTCATTCTCTGCAGCTCAATAGGTGCAGCAGAGGGATCCTCTCTCCCTGGTTTGCTTTAGCTTTGCATTTTGAACCGCACAGTGTGAAGCAGGCTTAATTACCAGCTTGACATGCCCTCTTTTTACACGTTTTTCACAAAGGAGAAAGGTTGGAGGACAGTTGTCCTGGCAGTTCCATGAGGATAAAGAGAGCAATCTCTTGGTTAACTTTTTAAAAATTAAATTTTAGTTAAGAGTAACTTTATAATTCCCACTCTTCCTCCCCTTAATCCCAGAAATCTAAACTTTCTTTTACATAATAAGAAAAAACACTTACAAATATATCACACAGAATTTACTTAGTTAAAAAAAGTCAATCTTAATTTACATTTTCAGGAAAAAATTTCACCTTTCTGTCTATTATTAAATAAGGAACTTCCACTAAGCTCTCATCACTTTTCTAAATAAATCTAGAAGAATTTTCAAAAACTTAAGTCAGTCATATAAGCCACTGCTACTCTCTCCTTCAGATCTTCAACACCCCATTGAAGCTGTTGCATCAGCACCTTCCTAGTTTGATTCCCTCATATATGCACCCATAATACCACTCCTTATTAATCTTTTACTACCATACTCATTTAGGGTGAGTATCACAGTGAGACGCTATTGATGAAACATGGATCAGAACGGGTATAAGGCACCTCTATTTCCTTCACTCAGATCTCCTAAGGAGCAATTTTGATCAGGGTAAATTTATGAATAATGACTTGTCTTGCATGAGTGCTGTGAAAATACATGAGAAAAACTGAATACAGTAGAAGCATGTCAAGGATTTTCATGTCAAATTCTAATCTGCAGATACTCTAAATTGATTTGTGGCTCTGCATTTTTAAATTCTTTCATTGTGATCGCTGTTGCTGGTTAGAGTTCCAGTCACACCACTGGCTTCCGCTTATCAAATTGTTACTACCCTTATATTCTTCTATTTACAGGGTAATTTTTAGCTCCTCGTTAAGGAATTTTTATTTGTTTTTAATTAGCACTATTATTCCTGCCATTTTTTTTTATTTATACATAACAGCAAAATCCTTTACAGAGCTTTCCCTTTTTAGTTGTCCATCTTCTTAGAGGTACCGTAACTCTGAGTATTATTCTGTAATTAGGGGCGGAAAGGAGCTAATTTACTTGAAATGTAATCATTAAATTCATTTATACTACATCATTTGAGACTTTAATACATTCTCTTTGGTTTTGCCAAAATTCTCTCATTTCTTACCCTGCTCATCTTTGCATATTTAAATCTGTAGAGTCATGTATGGGCTACTGCCATATCCAATATCAGAATTCCTAAGGCCCCTGACAGTGCTCTTAGTTCCATACAAGTTTGTTTTCAGGGTCTAACTGATTACTACCAATGTTGCTAAGAGATCCAAAGAGCCATAAACATGGTGTCCCAAAGACACCATAGCTATATAACTATATAAATGGCCATATAAATATTCTGTGACTGACTTACCTATACATATTTCACAGCCACTGTGAAATAGTATCAATAGTATTTATAATTTTCAGTTTTCCTGTCAGTGTGAATTTTTCAGCAGCAGGGTTATGGAGACGCCTTTAGAAAGGGAAGAAAAAAGTGGACCACTTACATTTGAAAGAAACTGAAACACCTGATGCTACAGAAATGTGAAAAGCTGTAGTGTGAAAAAGAAAATCACATAGGTGAAAACTAAGGGAAAGATTAGCAGTGATGCATCTTTGATGGGATATAATATAGAAGAGACCATTGCTACTTTGGGCTTTATACAAAAATAAAGTATCAAAAACAAGAGTTGATAAGCAGTGCATTTCTTGATAAGCAGAGAGACAGTGCAGACCAAAGTTAAAAAAAAAAAAAAAACAACAACTATGCAAACGGGAAAGTGCTTAAAAAGAGGCAAACAAAAAAACATACAACAAATGTAAATTACTGCTTGGGAATATCTTAAATAGCAAATCTCTGAAAAGCATAATTAAGCACTATTCATGGCAGAACTACACCAGCATGTTTCGAAGATGTAATCTTCTGTGGTTATCAATATATGGTGGTTTTTTTGACAGTCCTTTCTTGAGGGTTTTGTTTCCTTTTTCAAACCCAGTTCGTTATTTTGAAATTCTAAGTTTATAGATAGGAATGTGATGACTAGGCTCAGATAGGAAGGCTTTTTTGACATGAATATCACATGACATATCTGCATAATTTGATCCATACAAGTTGGATCAAATAAGACTACAATAGAAATGGACAAACTATCCAGAGAAAGTTACCAAGGGAAACAGGTCATCTAGACCTCCTGCGTGAAACTAGACAGAAGTGAGAGAAACCTAGTGATAAGCAGGGGAGGGAAGAGAAAATGCTTAACCTCTTGTACCCTTTTTTCTCCTCTAAAATCCTTAATTCAGTATTTCCCATGGAAACATTATCAAAATGAGTGTCCCATTTCTGATCATTTATAGTTATTTAACTGTAGTGTATTTCAATTGAAACAAACTACTTGGCGTAAATCTGTGAGAACCAGGCTGGGATTCCCAGAGTTGTGAATTTGAAATGTTACATTTCTCCCCTTTTGTCAAATTTCAAGATTTATGACTTCGGCTTAAAAAAGCTCAGAAAAAGTTCTGATACAAAATGAAAGCCCTCCCATTAACTAACAAACTTAAAGCTACTCAACTTTTATTTTTATTTTTATTTTTTTTAAGTGTTCTTAACATGATCTTTTCTGTGTAGCTCTACCATGCTATAGCATATGAAAAATGGGTTAATTTGGAATGACTTAAAACAGTTCAAATTACACTAATTGAAGGAAGAAGCGGGGCGGGTCAATTCATATGTTTTGGTAGGGAAAAAATGTTTTATCTAATTGGGATACTTACATTTAAATATCTACATATGAAAAACCTTGATAAAGTTTCCAAAACCTTTTCATATTTCAGTAGAAAATTTAAGAGCATTCTATGATTGCATAGGTATACTAAAGAATTGCTCAGCTACACATCATCTTTCCAAAGCATGGTTTTTAGTAAAAGTAATCAGAATAGCGACCAGCAACTTTCTGGAATCCTCAACTTGAAATTATCTGGGGATTATGTGATAGTGCCAGAAATTCTAATGGGCTGGCAAAAAAAAGTAATTAGTAGAGGAACACTGCAGTAGTTCATAGTGCTATAGCTTCATTTGGCCAAAACCATCATATAAAGGAAAGAATTCAAAATGGATCTAGATAGGAGCTGCTTTATCATTATATAAGATTTTATACAGGTAGGTGTAGAAATACGTATCTTGTGATATACATTCTTAAGTGGCAATCATATAGTAAAAACTGTGTTCTAATGCCATAATTTGAAAATAATAATTTTCAGTAAGTTTTTAAAATACAACTAGTCCTTGTTTTTCACTCCTTAAATCAAACACGCTGCAAGCATACTTGCACACTTTCAGAAGTTTGACTTTGACAAAACCAGTCTTATTACTAATAACATAGTATACATCTAATGTTCACCAAGATGTTATATTCATTGCTTTAGAGAGAATTTTAAATACAGATTATGTGGTTCCTGCTTTGTAATGGTTTCTGCGTAATGTCCTTGCACTGCAGGGAATTTCATTAGCAAGTGCCCTGATCTTGTCCTCCAAAGCCTCATTGCTTTAGACAAGCATGGATTTAATTGAGAGAAAACCAAGCTGTGATTGTGGCTCAGGTGTGAAGGCTGTTTCCCTCAGCAAATTAAATTCAATGTAATGACCAAGCTTTCTTTTTCTTACTCTCCACTTACGAGAGATTTAGTACTGCATATTAATTATGCTGGCCTCTCTTACCACAATGTTGTTTTTCCCATCGTTTTGTGAAAGATTGATGTACTGATAAAATTGACTGTTTAATGTACTGCGAGGATGATTAACATCCTGAGGATGGATCACAAGGTTATTCTATGTCACCAATTTCTACAGGGCTTCTACTTTAAACAATGAAACTCAACAAAATTATAACCCCTGCTGATTCTGTGTTTTCTCTGTCTGAGCTCTCACGTTGGAGGTTTCTGCACAAAGGCCTTACAATCACTTGTTCTCCATTTCTGCGGGGAACTGTCAGAGAACCATGAACAGCGACATAAACATCAAACAGCTAATCCCTGTCTGTCAGGAGTACTCTGTGGTCTCAATCAAAACTCAATTTATAATACTTCCAACACCAGAATAAACTACATACGTATGAACTAACAGTCTGCCTTTACAAAACCGAGAAAGAATGCACTGGCAATATTGTCCCACCACACTAGACATAAAAAATCTGAAGCACAGGGTCATTTTCTGTATGGAAAATATTTCTGTAGCATGAATCTGAATGCCAAGCCCAGTGTGCCAAGATATAGATTATATTTACTAAATACAAAGGAAAGAGCTAAACATCTCCAGTATATCATAAGGTGAGTATATTCCATGCATGCACACATGTACAGATACACCGATCAAGAATCTAAAAGGAGAAGCATTTTAATTCTCACTTCCAATCTTCCAGAGTGAAGTAATATAATCTTTTTGCTGAGAATGGAAGTGGTAGCAATACCTGCATGCAAATCCTGTTTATCACTATTGCCATCAAGTTTATGGGAACATAAAATTCTTGCCATAATACTTTTTCATCAGAGATCAATAAGCACCCAGTAGCAAATCACCAAAAATAAATGAATATATATAATTGTCTGCTATATTACATTCAGGAAATTGCTCTGTAGAGTTTCCTATGCAGCATGCAAACTCTCAGTTCTAAGGAACTTAGTGAGTGACAAAAGAATCTAAGGAGGATCAGCTGTAGTAAATCTACTCAGCCTTTCATCTCTAAGGATCGAACCATTATTTATCTTACATTTTAAAATCCTTAGACCATGGACCATACCATTAAGCACGTTAGAGTCCCACAGATAGGGCCAGCTATGTATAAGAAATTGAAATGGATTTATAATCCTGTGGAATATAACCCAGTGTAGAGAATTGTACTTAAGTAAGAAGAATGAAGCTCATTAGCAAGTCTATTACCTTGGAGTCATAGCATTTACACAACATGGCATTTTTGCAACTCTCTGGGTCAGAAATTCACAGCCTTAGGGACACAGTATTATTGTTGGCCAGAAATAGAGATTCCTATTCTGTCCTGTGTGCCTGCTTAGCATTCAACCATTGAGAAATAGACAGAGGTGGTATCTTACAGTCTGTCTCACACATTTTGTGAAGACTAGTCCTATAGAAATTCGTGCGATTAAATGGACTGAGGCATAGGAGAGAATGGGACCGAACACTTGCAAAAGCCCCAGACTGAGTTGCTGCAAGCTAGGCCTTCTAGTGCATTTATGCCTATTCCTCAGTTGCTCAGAGTTACCTGCACTGGGCAAAGAAGTTCTGCTATAGATGGAAGCACGAATGTGCCCAGCCCATTTTAATGCAAGGTTTCAAATGTCTTCATTTTGTAGGGGGAACAAATTGAAATTTAAAATTTAAAGGCTACGTGAATCTGCTCCAGAAACCTGTACTAGAAGTCTTCCAGTGGAAACAAAGTATCTGAAAATGAAGAAAATTACTCCAAATGAAATACTGTCTTGTGTTATGAATCCAATGCTGAGACGTAAACATAAAATACATTTTCTTAACTGCTTGAATTGGCACTTCTGATCATAGCCAGAAAAAAAGCTATTACAAACTTGATTGCATTTCTTCACCAACCCTCTATTGCAAACTCTTACAGTGCACCTAAACTTACTAATTTACTTCTTTGTGTATCCCTATCCAGGCTACCTTGTAATACAGTCCCTCAGAAAAAGTATTGATTTTAAACAAAAAAAAAAAAAAGGGAGATTTAGATCGATACATCAAGGAAATTCTTCACTCTGAAGGTGGGGAGGCACTGAAACAGGCTGCCCAGAGATAAGCAGTGAATCCCCCATCTCCGGAGGCATTCAAGGCAAGGCTGGATGGGTTCCTGGGCAGTCTGATCTGGTGGGTCACAACACTGTCAACAGCAGGGAGTTGGAACTGGATCACCTTTAAGATCTTTTTGAATACAAGTCATTCCATGCTTCTACAATCACATTGTTAAAAATAAATAAATAAATAAATAAATAAATAAAGTCAAGATCTGATTTGCTTCATTTTCACTATTATAAAAAAAAAAAAGTACATAAAATATCAAGTGGCAGATTCTTGAAAACGCTTATCAGTCATTGAGGCTCTGATCTCAATGAATGAACTCCTTGAATAGGTTCTTATAAAGAAAAAAGCACACTAGGAACTGACTAATTAGTGGACAGCCTAACAGTTTCTGATGAGTTGGAAAAACAACTGAGTCTCCATTAGACATGTGATAGCAGCAACCACATTTTTATTCTTTCTTTATGAAAATAGACTTGAAATGTTCAGCTAATATCAACTGGCACATTCTATTTCTTTTGGAAGGAGTGAGACTAATCTGCCTTGGCTGAAAATCTACTCTTAAGCATAAGGCAAACTCACTAAACAGTCTTAGTAGAACAACAGTATTCTAGCAAACTACATTACAGGTGCTCCTTTCCTCTTGTGTTAATCCCCTAAACTACGCACAAGGCTGTAGTCCTCCTAACAAGAACTGCACAGAATTTGGCTGGAATGACATTAATCATTCATCTCTGTTGCCTGGAATTCTCTGGTTTCATTGAAATTCAGTCTTGATAGTGTTTTTAGCAGACTTTAAACTTTGTAAAATTATTGGGTTTGTATATGAATAAAAATAATATGTACATACACTAAAAAATTGAACAGTATTTATATGAAATGTCTAAACAATACTCTTTAAAGCTCTTCACCCTTTAATTACTCATGTGTTCTCAAACTTCTTTGTACTTTAACAAGGCATTCTGGCTGGGAAGAACAGAAATTACAGAGCAAGAGATCAGATACTTCCTCACTGAGATTTCCTGAAAAGACCCACATGACTGAACTGAAGGACAACAGAGAGGAAACTAAAGACAAGGAAAGTGAGAAAGCCTGTTGAATCAATAATAGACTATTTTCTCTCAGAAGTACTCTGAAGAGACTGCTCTTGGGTCATGAGCCTGGGTAGGTTTCTGAACACCCTCCTCTTTGGAGGATTTAGCCTCTTGGCTTTCCCTGTTCATTGTAAAAATTATCTAGCTGCCAAGATTGTAAAATGGTATCTCAATCAATATCTGCTTTAAATATTTCTGGCAGCCACTCTCCTCTGGTTGACAACAATCTAATTTTTTGTGTGTGTGTGCTGATTTGAGACAGAATTTTCATGTTATTGAATGTTTCATAAGTAAAAGTATTTATGGAAGGTGACTATTTGATAGTAGACTTTTCCAAAAGTTTTTTTCTAAAATAAAAAAGCAACAAAAAACAACAACAAAACATTTTCATAGCATTGAGAAATGTGTTAACTGACAAGAACTTGCTTGTCCTTTCACTGGTGTCAGAAAGAATAGCTTTTCAAAGTCAAATTTTATTTATATATAAAATCTAGTAAACTGTTTTTGCAATAAATAAGAATAGCATCTTTTAAAGAAACAGAAGAATTATTAGCCACCCAAGATAGATACCTGTCCTTGTACACTTGGAATTTGTGAAGGGAAATTCAGGCTGGCAGAATGCACAATTTAGCCCGGTCTGAACTGGCTGAGAATCCAAACTGTCATCTCCTAGAGCAGAACATCGTATATTAGAAAAAGAAAACTGAGGTCTCTAACAACTTCACATGCCATCAAGGAGCAGAAGTTTACTTTTCAACTGAAGCCCGTGTAATTCCTTCTGGATTAATGACCAGATGAGTAGAGACAGTGGCCTTGCATTAATACCTAGGAAAATATCCTGCATCAAAATTATATTGCTGGGTTTGGGGATTTTTTTTTTCCTATTTTTCATCTTATGAAATTTATGCTTTATTTTTACTTGTTATAGTTTTACTCATCTCCAGGTAGCTAAAGAGCTTTAGGCCATGATTTAATAAAGCATTTAAATGGATATGCAAGTCCTAAAACATCCAGTGAGAATGCTTAAACATGCTTGAAGCTAAACATAAATTTTCCCACACCAGAATGTTTTCTTCCATTTATTGTTCAGTTTGAGTCCATTTCGCCATATTTTCATCAAGTAATTGTATAGCAGGCAAACCAGAATAGTTTAATTAATCAGCATGTTCTATGATAATAGATATTTTGGACGCAGAGATGTTTACATCTATATTTTTATTCAGACTATTATCTTTATTCTGTCAATATTATTTGTGTACCATTTTCCTGGTGGAGAATTGCTGATCTACAGGAAAACAGTCAACAAATAACCACAGAAAAACTGTGGGTAAGAGGCTAAAACAGGGCCACTGTAGGCATTTGCAGTTTTAATACAGCCAGTAGAACTTAAAATAAAATAAAATAAAATAAAAATCGGTATTTGCAGCTCTGTGTGCTGCCATCTTGCTCTGCCCAAGAACAGCAAGCTGCTCTGGGGAGCCTGGGACCCACCATTTATTTTAGCCCACAGTCAGACACCTTTCCAAAAACACCCTTTCCACAGAATTGTAGCAGAAGTTTAAAACTTGCATCACAAAAGTATCTGAGTGCAAGTCATGTTAAGATCTCCAGGAAAGGCAAAACTACATTAGTGGCCCTAGGCAGTACCTCTAAGTCTAAAGCCACACAAGTTCTATGTTTTGCCATCTTACTGCACTCCACTGCCACCAAGAACCGAACTGAACATGGGCTGCTTCACTCTTCTGGGGACTGTAGGAACAACTTGCACTACTAGGCAAATAGAATATCTCTTTTTTGTTATGGGCATGACTTTATCACCCTTCTATGCTGTTGAACTGTTTCTCTTAATTCACTGCTTTTTGCTCATAAGTTTATACACCCCCAGGAATGCTGGTTAAAATCAAGCTGTTCCACAAAAGGTTTAGATGATATGCCCAAAGTTCCAGCATCATCATTTCATTTCAGCTAGTGGAAGGAGTAACAATTGCACATGCTAACCAAAAAAAAAATTTAAAAAGTTAAAAATTAAGTTACTTCAAATACAAAGCCTGCCTAGTCACCAGTCCCTCTCAGCCACAGAATCATCATTATCCTGCAGCCTCTCCATGGCAAAGGAGAGGCCAAAATCACCACAAAGAACAGTGCCGATACAGAAACAGATGGCTCCCGCTTGACCAAGTGAGATATGATTCAGCACCTGTCCCCAGGCAGAGGCATCCCATTTGGCAGTACTGCAGCACAGCCTTGAGCAGGTTTGTAAAGCCACCCGCCCATCAGAGAGCAGCTCCTCTGCAATGCAGCTGCTTTCCAAGGGTACAAACTGGTGCCAAACTGCCTACAGCCAGATTCATAGCTAAGATTCAGTTTGCATTTATTTTTTTTTTCCTATTACACTCTTGTTCCTTTTTTTCTCCAGACAGCAGCCTACTGATTTTAATACAAGATGCCTTGTTAAGTGCACTATGTTTAACACTATGAGTGCAACCATAGGAGCTATTTTGCATATTTAAAAGTGCTACTAGAAAGCTTTTAAATCTATCTTGATTATTTAAATAGATAAGTAAATAAATAACCCTGATTACTAGCTTACAGGTGAACTAGTTAGACAAGGTTCCTGAAATCTTCCAATCAGAGAATGGTTTAGATTGGAGAAGCCCTTAGAGATAGTCTAGTTCCAATCCCATTGCCATGAGCAGGGTTGCTACCCATCAGATAAGGCTGCTCAGGGCCCCAACCAATCTGCCCTTGGACATGCTCAGGGATGGGGCTTCCCTGGACAACCTGAAGAACCTACAGGGAAATTATTAATATGCATTTATGAACATTAAGCTACATATGAGCTGTTACATCAGTACAGTCACGTCTCCACTGAGGAAGTGTGTAAATGACAAAAGTTCAAGAGCCTTCGTAATGTTGGATCACCAGAGAAACCAGTATAAGCAAGACCATTTCACAAGCCACAGTCAGTACTCAAAAGCATGCTGAGCAGATCTGCACGCATGGACATCACAAGGATTCAGATACAGAAAGAGCATGTTACACAGTAAGCTACCCATGCAGCTACACTCTATCTACCATTATCTGCTAACATCTGTAATTAATCTCTATTTCACTGGAGTACTTGTCTACTGCACAAAGCACTGTGTGCCTACTAATCTTTAGTGTATGAGAAACACCCAGTGCTGCTGCAGATGTTTCCAGAACCCCTCAAGCTTCGTCCCCAGGAAGAATACTTTAGATTGTGTGTACCTTTTCTTTTCCTCCTCTCTCCATTTTCTTCCCACCCCCAAAGCAGTGAAAACAAATCAGGACACTCTGGTCCCAGTATTTGTCACTGTTTTCTGAAACTGTTAAATTAAAACAATTTGTTGTAAGTCTGCCATATGCTAACAGCAATTATTATTGTAATAGACTAAAACAATAGTGTAAGTCAGACAAAACCTGCTTCAAAATTCATAGAAGAGATTCTTCCAAACTAGCTGTGGCCACTTCGGGGAAAAAAATTTGGGAATGCTGTGAGAATGCTATGGAATGCAAGAGTAAAACCAAGAATTTGCCGTGGTGGTATTCCTCAAAGAGATGCAGATTTACTGCACAAAGAATGATATCCTATTAGATTAGCATTTTCATGTGGCACACCAAAATTATATGTAAAGGGAGTAGCAAAGAAAATGTATGTTCTGCATTTGAAATCAATCACCATAACTAGCAAGGGAGACCCTGGGATTAGACCCTCTCATTTCCAAGGCTGATCATAAATGAAATCACCAGTTCGTTTCGTGTCTGTCAGAAACACTTTTGCTTCTATTTTGACGGGTTTTTAGGTTTCCTTCATTTTTTTTTTTTTCTGTTTGAAATGACACCACATTATTTTACTGATTATTATGTGCAAGATCAATGAAAGCCTGAAGCTGCACTGCACTCCAGCAATTACACCACCTTCCGCAAGTGCCCTTTGGTCATGCCAACTTTAAACCCGCTGTAGTATCTGATTATTTGTGTAACACTCAATCCAAACTATTGTTCCTCAGTTTTTCTTCATATTTTACTGCCTGAAAACTAAGATGAAGCCTCTCCCTTCCCTGCTTCAAAAAGGAAGAAGACAACAAAGAACATAGGAATTGAATTTTTACAGGTATTCCCCAGTAAAATAGCCTAAGAAAACTTTCAGATAGTACTTACAGAGACAGATTAGTTCAAGACCCAGAAATGTAAAAGTTGCAGGCATGAGCATATAACTCTATAGGATTTCCTGGAAGAGGTCATTTTTCAATCACTTAAAGCAAAATTTTGGTATCCAAACAACAGAAGTTACTCTAGAAAAAGGTCATTATTAACTTCTCTACTATTAATTTGTTTAAAATAATTATTGACACTGACCGACGTTTGCAAAGCACCTGAGGAAAAAAAGCCGTCCAAATGCAAAGCAGAACTGAGTATGCTGCTAAGTAACCAAGTCACCCACCTTCACTCCACTTCTTTAAATAGAAACTACACTGGCTTTATTCAGACAAACTGTTCAACAGTGCAATGGAAACTGAGAAGTAATGCATGCTATATAAGCAGTATGTGATGGTTTATATCTAGGTTGTCTATCAGCATAATAAGAACTGACAGAATTAAATTATATGTTTTGAAAGATTACAACTGAAGTCTTGAAAATACGTACTGAAAGTGTGTTATGGTTTCCAACAAGTTAAAGCTCCATTTTAGGAAAACTACAGATTATTTATAACAATAAGTGTATTATTAATAACAACTACAGTTCCATGCACTGGTTCAACTCTTTCAGCCAGAGGATCATGGAGTGTTTTACTATCTCTATTTATGGAATGAAACCAGTGTTTGCAATAAGTGGAATTTCACGCTTGAGAACAATGAAGTAACTGATTATAAGGCTCATCCTTATTCATGATGTCATTGATGACTTGTTCTTAAAAACAGCTAAGGTATTTGCTTGCCTGCATTGTCCTGACACAAACATTTGCATCTCAAATTTTCACAATATCCCAAAATTTTAGGGGTACAAAAGAAGTAAGTTGTGCTCAAGAAATGTTTAGATGTTGTACTAAGGGGCATGGCTTAGTGGGGAAATATCGGTGGATAGTTGAACCACATGACCTTCGAGGACTTTTCCAACCTTGGTGATCTTATGATTCTAAGTAACAAAGTTGCATAATATAAATTGTGTAAAGGTAGACCACAGTGAAGAGAACATTTGGTCCCTGGAGTGACCTTCCAACCTGTTATAGCTGAAAGGGAGACCTGAGCAGACTTACAATCAACTTCACCAGAAAATAAAGCCAAGGAGTGGATTTTCTTGTTTTTATTTTTTAATGCTCTCAGATGCAATCTACTTATTATTCTTAATTCTAATTATTTCTTAAACTTCTCTGAAGTAAACAAAGTAGAAAGGTGTGGAACCTCTGTCTTAGTGAAAACCACTCTGCTGACAGGGAAAGAACAATTATTCAATTGAACTATTATTTGCAGTGAGAAAGGTACATGCTTCAGTCAAAACATGAATGCTGTGGAATGCAAGAATTTGTAACAATGTGTTAGCAGATGAACAATAATTTTTTGCTCCCCACATGTATTTACACTTATAATAGACAACCAAATAACAAAATGTGTTAACCAATTCTTAAGGAATTCAACAAGGAATGCAAATCTGCACAGTAGAAGCTCACTCCCAGCACCTCCAACATCTGACAGATGCAAAACTAGGCTTTCATAAGAGTCCAGGGGCCTGCTTACAAGGGCTCAGCACTCTCAGCTGCAGGCAGTTGTTTCAAGGTGCCAAGGCTGCATATTATTGAATCATAAAATACCCTGAGTTGGCAGGTATCCATAAGGATCATTGAGTCCAACTCCTAGCTCCACACGGGACCACCCAAAAAATCAGATGACAGATTTGTTAGCTTTTCCAACAAAAATAGGTAGTATTTGCTGACATACAAACATCTCCTAAGGAAGCTAGAAGAGATTCCAAGGACACACCATTTTGGACAGCCAATTGTGAGACCAAGTTAATCAGAACATAAATTGTTTAAAGGACAAATAGAAGCATTCTGGGTAATTTCAAGTGAAGCAGAAAGGTTAACAACAGCTACATACATTTCAGCAACACTCAGATTTTTATATAGCGCATATACAACATAAGACACTTAGCTGTCTTGCCGTTAACCAGTTAGACACTGCCCTTTTCTATGTACAGGGTGATGGTTTAAATAGACACTTTCAAGAGGGCTAGATCAGCCCAACTATCTGCCGCCCATCTGCCTAGCAGCACTGAGCGCTTTGTGGAATGTGACTACTCTTCTGCCATCTAAACTGGAGATGAGTTGTCTGTGGGGGTTATTGTTTGTTTGTTTTTTAAGGAAGCCTAGCCTGCATGGTAGATATTGACTTTTCCTTTTAAAAATTAGGTGCATGGAGCATCATTTGGATTACTGACAAGAACTTTCTTTCTCATCTAAATCCAGACAGACTTACAGGGTGACCTGCTGTGCATAGTTACACTCAAGCTGAAAGCTTATTGCTCCCAAATGTGCGCTAGCCAAGCATCCTAACTATAAATGGATGTAAGTTATAGATATTCCTTTTCCATTTATTAGTAAAATTTACAGGTTTTCCCTCGTTCTAGAAGAGGCCACATGGTGCTACAGTTAACACCAGACAAGCCTTTTCCAGTGAGCTCTCTGATATTATTTTACTGCATTTCCACCAAAACTGAAGACTATCTAATATCAGGTCCTAAAGCACTGCAGAAATGTGGTTGAGAGGTTCACAAAAGATTCACAGGGTCCACCACTAATAGCATACACTCTAAAGGTTAATGTTGTTTTAGGATAAAAAAATTAAAACAAAAGGACAAACAGAAAAGGAAAACTAAATTCTCTCTCAAATATTGAGATCGGAAAAGAAGATGAGTATCCTACTCTTTGTATCCCTGTGAGCGCAAGCAAGCAGGTTGACCACCCTCCCATAGTAACCACTCTCTCTTCATCAGGACCTGTTCAGACTCCAAATATTTCATTCCTGCTTACAGTGCTGCTTGCACTGACTAGAGCACACGTTAATCATGGCAGGTGTTACACAGTCTAGTTTTTAAATCTTTGCACCTGTGTATCATGAGGTCACTTTCTGTAAAGAAAAAGCTACAGCCAGGGAGGCAGTAGATGGGAGGTGGGAGGCTGTCTGCGATAACTTCCCATGCAACAGTCAGCCCCCAGTAGTGGGGTTTGCAGATGTACAGCCAGAAGGAAGATAGCACAAGAGCAAGAGGAGAAGCTGCAGGTGCAGGGCAGGCTGTAGCAGTGTACAGGGACATTGATGGGACAAGGGCTGAGTGACCTAAGGTGCAACGCAGCATCATCAATGTTCCATCACAGAGATGAACTGTTCTTTTAAAATGCAATACTCATTTGAAAAGGCTTTTAAGAGGCATGAACAGAAACAAAAGTACAACGTCTTGCCTAAGATTTTACCACCAGTCAAGCATAAAGCTGGAAAGTGAATCAAAGCAATATTATCCCAGCTGAGACAGCATGTTGTCTTGTGCCTTCCAGGTCTTTTCAGATCTGTGTCACCTACATTGCAGTGGCTATACACAAGTACTTCCCACACTCTCACAATGTACTCTGTCTACACTCTGTAATGAGCAGAAGCCTGGGGACTGCAGTCAGTGCAGCACCACATCAGCACTAAAAAGACAGACAAGGCATCAGGTAGCACAAATGCATGGCTTCCACCTGGCTCAAAGCATGAACAGACCTCCTGCACCTTCACTTCCTCAAGTGCAAACTGGGCTGATCTCAGTTGGAAAAAAAAGACTATATCAACAAATCTACTGTATCTGAGGAATAAAGTATGATGGGAAAAAAAGTGTATACTAATATTTTCCACTCCAAATACTCCACATTTCTGAAAAACTGTGCAAATTCTGGATCTGTAACAAGTTATAAAAATCTCAGATTCTCAGAGAATGCTTTGCTCAATTATTTGCTGTGAATACACAGAAAGATCACATAAGCCCATTGAATAACTCAATATGGAGAAGGACACTAACCTCCTTTAGTACGTACACAGTACAGGTGTTTGGAGAAGACAGGGCAAGTTAGGTACCACCTGCAAAAAGTTTGAAGCAGGCATCTGATTCTCTTTTTAATGAGAACAGTGACTTGCAGGAAAGCCAGCTTGTGAGAATGTAAAAGAAGGGGTCCTGCATCCCCAGTATAGAAAGACAGCTCACATCCAAATTAGTTTACACATGTTTTGCTATGTTTGTACTGCACTTGGCTACAACTGAGTGCAAGTTAATAACTAACGCTCCTCAGCAATACCACAGTTAAAAAAAAAAAAAAAAAAAAAAAACATTTCTCTGTAATGTTATAGGATGTGTCATGATGTACTCTCCTCACTCCTCCACTCATCTCTCCTGAGAGAGTGGTAGAACTCAGATTAAATGGTGTTCACTCCCACTCTCCTGTTAAGGATGTTTTAAGATTTAACTTTTTGACAGGCTGATCCCATTCCTCCTTCCCTGCTGCTCTCTGTGTAGGTGTGAAAGGCTCTTTTGGACACAAGCTTTTCTCACATACAAGCCTGCTCCCTCACTAGAGTGTGGGCCATCATGTGCCAGCCTTCTGCTGGGGTTTCCGCACTCAGGCTGCTGAACAGGATAGACAAAGCTAATCCCTCTGTCCAATGAGGCACAGACATGGGTTCAGAGCTGAAGCCTGTGGCTGGATTAAACCCTCCAGGACAAAAAATTTTGATCAACTCAGAGGGTGATGAACCCAGAGGAGAGGCAGTTACTCCTTACCCTAGTAAGGAATGTTCAAGCCCAGGAGCTGTTATCTTCCTGGGGATGTTCCCAGAGCCCTTACCTAGATTTCTGGCCTCAAGGTTTCTTTCTGCTCTCACACCCATGTAACCACCTCTATCATACCCCTCCACACAATGAGGCTGAGGCATCTCCAGATGCTGCATGGCCTCTGTGAACCGCCTCTGTGCCCCTAGGGGAATTTGCCTGGGCTAAAAGCACTTCTGAGTTGAGTATGTCATGTGATTCACTGATTCCTGTGGTGATGAAAGCAATCCAACAGCCACCTTTCCCATTCAGCCAGCACCAGCACTTCTCCTCTACCTGCTAGGCTCATTAAAGCAGTTAATACACGGGGGCAAAGAAGCGACATCATCCTTTCAGCTTCAGACAACCACATCTTCCTGCCCGCACTGAAGTTGAAAGGAGAGCTGAAGCAGGCCAGGCTCCGGCAGGCAGGGGCAGCAGGCACAACATGGTGGGCACAGTGCCTCACTCAAGGGCGCACACCAGAAGTGTGCTTCCACAGCGTCATCCCAACAACAGACCCAAGGCTCTCAAAGGACAATGAAAAATAAAAAATAAAACTCAAACCCCAGCACAGAATCCTGCATGATTCTGGAAAAATATCCTTGATCTCTTTGTCTAAAGCCCTCTTCAATAAAGTAATGCATTACTGTGGGGAGAGGGGATGCGAGAAAAAACTCAAGGCCTGTGAGGTACTTGTAGAACACTACAACCAGTGTTAGGGAGGGGTAACAAACAAACAAGTAAACACAAATAATCTATTTCAGACAGTCAAGTTCTTCCCCTCAGAAAAAGGGCTTCAGCTCAACAGACAATGGGGCCACAGACGAGGGGTAAAGAATGCCCTGAAACAGGAGGTATACTGAGCTCTTACCTTCAACCCCAGGTTTCTCCATCTCTACAGAGTCTGTCATGTTGCATTTAAAAAAAATGATGCTAGTGTAACAACAAGCCTGATACACTATCAGTAATTAAAGCTCATGCTTCCTCTGCTGATAAATCAGCCATGGTCAGTATATTTTTTTTTCATTTTGTTGTAATGTTTTCAAATTACCTAAACACAATGATTAGCATGATAGTTGTCTTAAATTATAGTAACAGTTATGATAAAACACTAAAATAAATTACTTTTTCATGTTTTTTTTCTGCAAATAATATAGGAAACCACTAGTAATCATTTTATCGGGAGGACAGGAAGAAAAAAAGAAAAGAAAAACAACGGCAAATTGACAAAAATATGGGTATCTTAAAAGAAATTACTGGATCTTACTTTCATGTCTGTATTACTAACTACTTTTCTGGTAATGTAAGTGCTTAACAAACATTTTCCACGTATTGAGCCTACAAGAACTATTTTTGTTATACAGAGAAACACATTTGGATCCTCATTCCCCCATGAAAATCTGTAGCAATGACAGACTACAGTCGTAGTGGTATTCAACATTTACCCTAACACAACTGAATCTGGACCCTGGCCCTTGAATTGTTCTTTGTAGTGTCCAGAACAAATGCAGCTCTCATTACTCTTGAGAATAGTCATACCTTAGTAAAGTGAGTGCTTGAAATCAGGCAAAGTGCCACTTCAATAATGCTATTTATGAAGCTACATTGCGTTTGTTTCATAATGGATAGTTTCAACCCTGGTCCAGCACTGGGGAAGAGTTCTTAGAGAACATAACAAAAGCAATCCATAGGATTGAAAGAAATAGTATCACTTTGAAGAGAAGCATCCAGACTGACAAAAAGAGCCAGCAACAATTAAACAGCAACCAACAGCTTTATGACAGAGACAAAAAACAAAGATCTTTACAAAACAAGAAACTTAATGTCCATGTTTTTAAGAAAACCTTTCAGAATATGCCCTGTGTTCTAGGACCAAATGGTTTTCCAGGGCCATTACATTTTCCAAGCAAAAATGTTAGCAAACAAACAGTGCTCTTGGAACAGGGACTTGCATTACAAAGACACGGAGAAGCAGATTTGTGGTCCAGGTCTCTCCTGCTTTTGGGCAGTAAATTGGTCTGAGTAGGGGGTTTAATCAAAATAAACCCAAGTCACATCTGGCTACAGCTAAATAGCTCCTTACAGATTAGAGCATAGCTTATTCAGACAAATAATGAGGGAGAAATACTTCAACACATACTATTTTAAGAGTAAACATAACTAAAACTGGGATACAAGTCACCACAGACCCAAGGTTAGATCTTGTTCTCAATTATACTGCAATAATCTCATTCCTTTTCACAACGTGACTCTTGGATTCTATCACTGCATATTAGTCCAGAACCTAACCTCTAAGTTGCTGCTATAGAAAATAATCAACTTTTCCACTGTTTTCCCTGGAACTATTTTCCAAAAGAGTTAAACTTCTCAAAAGTTGGATCCTGGAGACTTTGCTTTCGTTTCCACAAATTTCCTGAAATATTCTGGGATTCTGAAGTTTCACACTCAGCTACAATTGTCTGCTCTCTCCCACATGCATCTTCAGTCAGTACCTGGAAAAGTATGCTAAGAGTATGCCAATATGGTAGAAGCAGACTTTAATCAATGTCGAGCAGCCATTTTTGCTGTTCTCATTGTACTTGAGCAGAGACTTGGTACAAGTCAGATGTTTTGCTCTCCATTATCAAATTACTCCATTCCACTGTCACTTCTGGTAAAAAGCATACTAGACAGAATGAAGGATTGTCATCTTCTTTTTGCCACTGAGATGGCAGTACTACCCAGAGTCCAGCTGGGTTTTGTAAGCATCTACGGGCATTTGTTACTTCAGGAGCTCCTGCTAGGATGTTGTTCTTCCATTCTGTTCCCTGCCATAGTCGTTTGTCAACACCAGAGCAGACAAAACCACGAAAAAGAACACTGCATCTAAAAAGCACTCTGCAAAGTCTTGCAGAAAGAAAAAAACACAGCGTACAATGAGTATCCTGAATATCCAAACTACACAGGCAGAAGCAAAAACAGGACAAAAGCACCTAACACCACAAAAAGAATCCATCAGACTCCCAAGCGTTTTGTTTTAAACTTAGATCATAATGATCATAGTCATTTCCATCTCCAGAATTACTTCATAATACATTTCCACACTTTCTAGTCCTTCCTAAATTCAAGAGATACTGAGGTACGCGGAAGTGATTCAGTTTCTCAAGCTTTCAGTATTTTCTAATATTAACCACAGGTTCATGTTAGTTCTATTTTTATCTGAACTAGCCCTCCCAAATCTAACACTTCCCTTCTAATTTTAGAAAAGAGATGGCAACTCATGCTTCTACTCATTTATAGACATTTTAAGGTCTCCACATACTACAGTTTTTTGCTACCTTCTATGTTAGTAAGGAAAGGCGTATTTGTGCTTTACATTGCTTAATTAACATACAATAATTTTGTAAAACATTTGATCTGGCAGTTATGCAGCTTCAGTTGTAAAGACACACGGCCAATTCAGTTGTTGCAGAATTCACAACACTGGCATGAGAGGTCTGTCTTCCTTAGTGTATTTATTCTTATCTACTTATCTTTTAGAATTCTTATTAAGAGCATGAATATTTATTAACATATATGACAACAAAGACTCCTACTTGAATGACATTACAAAGACATTAAGACATTCTTCTAATTCTAGAATTCTGCTCATTACCAAAGAAATTGAAGAAAGTAGGAAGATGAAGGAGATTCATTTGAGGAAGTTGTGTGCTTAGAGTCAGAAGAAGAGCCAGTCAAGGGAGAATGCTGATTCTAAAAGGCTTTTCAATCCCAAAACTATCCCCATCTTCCATTCAGACCGTGACTGTAGAATCTGCTGAAGGAAAAGGTTAACGATCCAATATTCTGTTGGCAAAGTGCAGCCACTGTCATTTATTTTATCATAATAGCCCTTGGCAGGCTATCTTTCCTAGTAATACAACAAACATTTTAAATGCATTTTTAGCTAAGCACTTTGGAGAGCTGTGCAAAAATAAACCACAAGTAAGCAGTTTCAACCCAAGAGTTAAAGCAACAATAATTATTACTTAGTTCCTACTTATCTGCAGTTCCTGTTGTGACATGGCAAAGGAATTAGCCAGAGTAGGTGGAGATTCATTGCTTCAAGATATCTTCACTAAAAGGATGCATTTTCTTAGTGGAATGGAGCTAATAATGCCTTGGAACAAAGACAGTGACTGACAAATGAATACTAATTGACTAATGAAAAGACCTGCAGATTGCTAGTAAATGAGTTGCAGATCACAAGCATTAGTGTGTATTTTACTTAACAAGATTTCAGTCACAAGCTTTTTTCAGCTTTCACTTTATGGTTAAAACTTCGATCTTATCCTACAAATACAATGCATATATAGTCACTTTTCAATATCTTCAAATCATAATTTTTTCAACAACAGGTTCAAACCACTTACATTGAGGAGCTATACCTTGCTGTTGCATGTACAAGAGAGGGTTTTCATGGAGAGAGATCAAGGAGAGGAAACACTGAAGTGCTCAGTCACAAGAACTAGTAACTTGGAATGGAAGTGACTTTTTTGTCCCCCTAGCACCACACTCAGATCTTGAACAAGTCACAGCTGCAGTCTTTCTGTTCTTCTAAGCCTGTGTCCAACATCTGATAAGCAGGCAAGACCTTATCCCAGATCAAAAGGTTAGTATAATTTATCTGTACCTTTTCTACCGCTTTAACGGGGATGAGACTTGGCTATATGTATGTGTTCCCAATAAACAGCATAGGAAATCAAGTTAGACAGTTAACCTGATAGATACTAAATGAATGCCTAATTACTCAATACCACATATTCTCCAAATGCTTCAGAGGAGCTATGCTGACAATCAAAATTAAGACTTTGTCCATCAAAGTGTGACTAAATCCACTCATCAGACATGTAGTAGCACTGAGAAAATAAATTAGAATAAAACATACCAGATCAAAGGACCGGAATGATTCAGAAACCCAGTACAGTCCAGGCCCCAAATTAAATGATCATCTCTCTAGGTCATTTCCAGTTTAAAGGCAAATTTAGCTCCCTTTTAGATAAGAAAGTGACATTCCACCCAACACACCCATGAAAAGCAGAGCTACAGCTGAGTCTGGCTGTTTTGCTCTTTCTAGAAGAGGCCAAAGGAAGTGGTTGCCTCCTCTTTCATCTCCTCTATATGGCAGCTATATGGCTGGATTCCCTACTCACTAGTCTCCAGGTCCTTATTCCAGGAAGTTTAGAAGCCTATTTCTAAATCAGCCTTAGCATTCACAGTTTATTCATTTTTCTTTCTTGGCATTGAATTAAACACGAATGATGTTTCCAGTCCTCACGTATTTGTGATTCTCCATTGCATTCTTGCTCAGTATACATTTAAAGAATACTCTATTAAAAAATATTTTACTGCTGATCAAAATGAAAGAACATACTCCCTTTGTCATTTTACCAATGTACAATACCACTTGGATCTATCATCAATGTCATAATGCCCATTTTATATTATTTATTTCCCCCTTACTTTCGTGTGTTGCTGTTTTATTCTCTCATAATTTGTTACAGAGAACTGTAAGCTATTTCAGGGCCAGACAAAGAAGGCTGTGCAAGTTAAGTGGCTAAAATCTATACTTTTCCTAAAATTACTGAATTCATTTAGCTGACATTAAGTGCCTGTTCTGTGCTATGGTCAAATAACCAGCCTGAATGACATTCTGGATATCAGAGTTAATTTTTTTTCCAAATTTCACTTCTGAAAATCTTTCCTGATCCTACCTCTGAAACAAATTGCTGCAGGAATGATTGGTCTGCTTGAGAGTATGCCCCTACAAGACTGATCTTGCAGGGTGATGAGTCATTAATTCTGACAAAATCTAATGAGAGTTCAAGTTCTCAGCAAGTTTTCAGTTACAGCCCCAAGCTCAGAACCAAACACTGTGAGAAGTTCTCAGTGAACATCTACTGTGCAGAGCAGCCATAGAGAACAGGAAGATTGAGGAGTTTACAGAAGAATAGGTAAAAGAACTGGAAAACTGGAGAAAAATAATTTGAACATAAATCTTTAAGCACTTACAAAAAACAGACTAGCAGCCAATGCATATGTTGAATAAATGAGCCATTTTTCTTACTCAAATAATCACAGCAGCATGCATTTGGATGCTTGTTTGAAGAGATTAAAGCAGTGATAATATTAGAATCAGTAAACAACTAGTGTATATTAGTATTCTGAGTCTTATTTCTTAACCCTTTGGAATAGCAATTAGTCTTCAGTTTAATTGATCAAATAAAGCTGGTAGAAAATTTAAAAATGTCTTTTCTAAATGACAAAACTGAGGCACATTATTGATCATAAAGTTTTTTTTAATGCAAACTGAGGACTGCTGAGGTAGCAGAACTGTCTACAATAGGTTACAATGTACTGCGATAAACTTCCCATCTCCTATCAAGCCTTCAATGTGCTGTTCACTATGCAGTCTTTATCTTCACATGCTGACACATGTAATCTAACATTCTCACTTTGCCACACTAGGAGCAATTGCTTGACAATTTGATTATGGTTTCCCGTCAGCCCATACACAGAATATTCTTTGAGCTTTCAAGAATTGCAAAATATTTTGATTTTACAATGATAATAATCTTCTGGGGAAAACATCATTTAAAATATTGATTTCTGATAGCAAACCTACTACTGCTCTGCATACAGAAACCACTCTGAACACCTAGAAGCTGATAAACTGCACTCTAAGAAAGGTAGAAATGACAGTAATGTGCAAATAAAGGGAGATGGCTGGGTGTGTTTTTCAGGATAATATGTTGTATAGCTCTTACATGTGGGTTAGAGTCAAAGGGCTACTGCCTAAATCAGAGGTTGGGATCAAAACTGAACTGATGACATCCTTGCATTCCCTTTGTTCTATGCTAGCTTGATGTTTAATTGCTCCCCTCCATCTGTTTTATTTTATATGAAATGTCAAAATCCCCAGTGGGACAAGGTAATACCCAACATCAAACAGGAAAATCACAGTCAAACTGTTTGGCTCTGGCTGTGTCCTAGAAGCTTAGTGCCCACACAGATCTCTTTTGGTACAAGCCAGAGCAGCGAAACAGCCAAAGCAGATGCTGCACACTTAGTGAACCAAGCTGGTACAGTTGTTTGCTGCCTGCAAGTAGTATTTCCAAAAAATAAACAAAATGACAGAATAATCAATAATGACCAATAAACAAAAAAAGATTTGATGAATGTCAATGGATACAGGGATCCACATCCTGAGGAATGACTTGTGTGAACAGTCTAGATACAACTGTCTTCCACCATATAGTCTTAACTACTACCTCCAATTGAATCAAGCGAAATACAGGTATGTAAAAACTTTTATCAATATGGCTGTCAAGCATGTGTAAAAACATTCTCTTACCAGGCAAATTGCCTTGTCAAAACAGAGTCAAAGTACTCCTTTCACTTGCTTAAAAGGTAAAGGGTTCTTTTTGGGAGGGTATTCTTAAGTACTTTTTTCATCAAAACATCAGAATATATTTTCTTTCATTCTTCTTATTGTAATTGTCCCTTAGGTATGACAATTGCAGGGAAGAACAAGGGAATAACTACAAAGGAAATGATGCAAGACAGGACAGCGTTGGATGTCTAGAATCAAACTTAAAAGTGAAGGTATTAAAATGGAGGAGGTAACACTGAAAATAATCCTATTACTGAAACTGCATGACTAACCATAATTTATAAGCACCCAGGAACATATGTGCACCCCTAGAACACAATCAATCACTTCACCTGGAATTCAGCCACTCAGCAGTATAATATTCATCCACACAAGCTGTTTGCTATCATTAATCAAAAAGCTTTTAACTAATTACTTACACTTTTAAACAAAAATTTTGTGGATTTATAATAAATTTACACCTTATTTCATTTTATCAGTAGATATTCAGCTAACATCCTGCATTCTGCCAGTGATAGACACAATCTAGATGTGCCATGAGACAAATGTGTTATATTCAACATGAAGTACCATGAAGATCTCTGCAAGTCTGAAGAGCTGCTGCCATGCTGTAAAATGGAGCTCAGGTGTGAGTAAGATCCACATGGACTTCAGTACGTAAGAAATTGATTGCTTACATCCACAGGTTTGAGAAGAAAACTCCAAATTCAAAATGCCCAGGAGAAAACGATTGTATTCACTTGCACTACTGTACACCACAACTCATTGAAGTCAGTTAATTGCTGAACAGGAGGAAGAGCTTCCTTTATTCAATATTACTCTCTAGTGTAATATAAGTGTACAGTTTGTCTTTCACTAACCATGAAGAAAAAAGCTTCTTTCAACCTTGTTAGATGAGATTGTCTAACATAAAGCTCTATAATTTAAAAGAGGAATTATTGACTGTAGCCAGTCTTGCCAAGCACGTGTTAAGATATCGCTACTATTTCAAGGCAGATTTCTGATAAGAAGAAAGACATAGCATGGTCTAGATGAGAATGGAGAATAAACAAGTTACTGTGCCAGAGTGTTTTGACAAAAGGAATTTCAAATTAGAGTAATAACAATTAGTGCATTTTTTTTTAAATGTACTTACGTATGCATTTGTAAGTAAGGCTAACTTTAACATAAAAATAGAAAGAAACACTCAGCAAAATGCAGCTCAGATTTTTTGAATTCATAGGAAATTTCCCATGTTTGAAGTGGCCCAAAATTTAAGTACTGACTTTACTATATCGTTTCTAAATTGTTTACAGGACTTCTTTTCTGTGTCTAACAACCTTTTGTTATGCAGCAGAGCATTTTTCAACAATCACCAAATGGTTCTTTCCAAAAGTAACTCAGTGTCTGAGAATGCACTGATCAGCTATGCAGAGCACAGGCTGTGATTAAACAGTTCTGTTTTTCTTCCACAATTCTGTTTTAAATGCTATGAAGACACCCTTCCCAGAAACAGCAGAGAAATCATAACTCAAGTTGGCATCAAAACTTAATCACAAGTTCATTGAGGTCAGATCTAACAAATGTTGAACATATATGGAAGATTACCAAAGAGAACTAAGTCAGATCTCTTTGGTTGACACATGAAGGACGCAATTTCTTTTATAAATGAAGAAAACATATTTTTTTAATCACGGTAAGTGTAGAATATAGATGGCTCCTTATTTATGCTAATAGTTAAGAATAAATGTCCAGCCTATCAAACCCCTGATCACTTTAAAGATACATGGAATATAAAAGACAACTTTACTAAAGGTCCATAAAAAGAAAAGGACAACACCACTAAATAAAGAGGGATTATCATGCTGGGGCAAACTGGAAAGGAGACGATGTTCCTACAAAATGCAATATACTTTGTTAGTAACTTTCTGTAGTTCCTCCTGTCGGTTATTTAATGTGTTTGAGTAAGAGCTTTTTTCTTTGACAAGTAAGGTGTTCATTCTCTCGCATCTACAGGTAACTCATAGTTCTGTGTTAACTATTTCATTTATTTTGTAAGAAAAAACCAGACTATGATATTATCAATTTGTCATTTAGTGCCTACTGAAAGGCCAAGTAACTGAAGCAGATGGACAAACTCAACTGAAGTGTGCCTTGAGAAAAGTCATTTCTTTCAGAATTTGAGGGATGTTTATTTAGTATCAATGGTGGGAAAAAAAGAAGACATAAGCGCTTCCTGAGAGGTGCATGCTTTAATGCCTTCATAGGGTTTGCATTCTGAATTTTTTCTTTTTAAAAATGACCTTCAGCATTCACTGTTAAACATTTTTTTATGTCTAAAAACCTCTGTTCCCCTGAAAATGGGCCTCACAGTAAAAAGAGGGAAAGGGACTTCACAGAAACTGGGATAGGGGTAATTAGAAATAGTTTATGTAGAGGGTGTTAGAAGAAGGGGGACTGCAGACACTAAGTCTGGGATAATGAGGGAGAATGAAGGCCATAAAGATAAGGGTTTGAGAACAGCCCGAGGATTTCTGGCAGTGAGGTGATAAGATGTCCACAAGGCAAGCTGAAACTGGTTTGGGGGCTACCCCCCCCTCCCCCCGCGGGGTCAAAAAGCGTACAGAGTTTACAGCGAGGAAGATGATGAGCCTTCATCCCACGACCACCAGGAGGAGACCTTCACAACTCACTACGCACGCGCGAAGGGGGGGACAGCATGCTAATGGACTATTGGGAATGTAATTAATATGTATCCAAATTCCTGGAAACTACTGATTATATATTAGTTCAGCCTATATCTGTACCAAGCTGTTTCCTGACAGTGTGCAAGTTTGGTGGAGTTATCCCCCTTGCACCAAGGTGTATGTGCATCGCTAATAAACACATAACTGCTCTATATCCTTACAGGCGATAGGGTTTGATTTCCTCACGTCACCCCTATGGTGAACATTATCTACCTCATTGATACCAACAGCACTGTTTATGCCAGTACTGCTCTGCCTAGAAGAACTGTCCTCACTAACAGTGTTGCGGCATTGAATAACACTTAAAATTGTTTCAGAGTGAGTAAGTCACATTTCAGTCCCTTTTCAGTCTGTTTTCTGTGCAGAGAAGCCAATGCTCAGCTTCTAGATGTGGTTGTACTGGAATCTTCCCATGCGAAGCAATAACTGACATTGTGGAGAAAAAAATTGCACAGTTCTAATTGAATTTGTCTACTATCACTGAAATTCTTGAAATGATTTCAAATATGCAGTCTTAAAAGGGAAAAAGAGTTGACCCTATTAACTACACTGTCTTTGGATTCTATCTATCCCCAACGGAGCAGATTAGATTTCCCTGTCCAAAATAGGAGACCATGTAAACATATGCAATTACTGTGAATGAGTTTAGTCACGTAGACTTTAAATGTGAATGACAGATGCACAATCATTTCAGAAGCCTTATCGTACCCCCCAAAAAATAATATGGTGAATGTAGAACACTAATGAGCAATTTCCAGAGACTGTTTGAGAAGGATCAAGACTTCTATGTCTGCTCAGGCTCTAAATGGAAACTTATACTACAGTAGAAGTCAATACAGCAGGAAAAATCATGTGTCAGATTTTCATCCTCGGTTTATATCACTCATAATGCTGCGACTTGCAACTCTTTTAGCAACTGGCTTACAGCGTGCATATGTAAAAATTAGAAGTAACATTTCTATTCTTGCTTTTTTGTTGTTACCTTTTGCATTGCTTTTATAAATGATTTCTATCTATTGGCAAAAATTTATGTCCCAAAAAACAGATCTCAAACCACAGAGCTGTTGAGTGTTTTACCACTTGTATTAATTTTACTTTGTAAGAACATAAGTGGCAGCATGTTTATACAAGGCACAGCAATGAAGCTGTCATATCAGGAAAGCTGGTTTGTCTCACTGAAAAAAAAAAAAAAAAAAAAAAAAGAAAAAGAAAGAAAGAAATACAGAGAATACAAGTCACAGAAGGCTTTTGCTGAGAAACCATCTGCTTTAACAATCAGATCATTTCCTGCTCATATCTCATGCTATCACAGGGGTAAGGACTGCAAAAATTTTTCCACCCCTGCCAAACAGTCTCCTTGTACAAGAGCCTGAGATGCAGACAGCTTAGGTATGACGCTCATAACATTCACATTCTGCAGTCTATGTTAAAGAATGAAAAGTATCAGAGAACTGGTCAGGAGAAATCTCGCCCTTGGCACAGCAGAGCAGATGTGAGTAGCTACAGAGGGCAGGGCACAAGCTTCATCATGTGAAGGCAGAGCCATCTCTGCATTCAAGAGTCCTGAATTTCTCCATTCAGGATCACAGCTTCTCCAATGCAATAGTGCTCCAGCTTCAGTGCATTACTTACATGCAAACAATTAAGCTACTATTCATGCTGAAGGCAAGGAAGTAATGGTAACATTTGCTGTCTTGTCATCACAGCCTTGTCAAGGATAGCTTATCTGCACTTCCCATCCTCTCCTTCCCTATGATCATCCCCTTCCCACAATAACCCTTCTCCTAAAAGAAATTCCCTCGTAACCTTCCACTGTCCCCACTAACCTCCTTCAGTGGCCAGAATTTAATGTATGCTTTGTTTCAGTAGCTACAGACTTTTCTCTGTAAATACAAAACAGAGTTCATACCATTCTGTTCAGCTGATATTCATCCATTAGCCTATGTGAAATGAACTCATGATCACTTATCCAGTTCTTCCCATGTGAAGCAATAACTGACATTGTGGAGAAAAAAATTGCACAGTTCTAATTGAATTTGTCTACTATCACTGAAATTCTTGAAATGATTTCAAATACGCAGTCTTAAAAGGGAAAAAGACTTGACCCTATTAACTACACTGTCTTTGGATTCTATCTATCCCCAACGGAGCAGATTAGATTTCCCTGTCCAAAATAGGAGACCATGTAAACATATGCAATTACTGTGAATGAGTTTAGTCACGTAGACTTTAAATGTGAATGACAGATGCACAATCATTTCAGAAGCCTTATCGTACCCCCCCAAAATAATATGGTGAATGTAGAACACTAATGAGCAATTTCCAGAGACTGTTTGAGGAAGGATCATGGGTGGAGATACTATAAATATATGCTAGCTCCTCTACTTTTACCTTAAGGGACCTCAAGTAAATCCAGATTAATTAATTAATTCACTATCCCAGCTGGCCTCTGAGCTTGTCCCACCAGACTGAGTGTTTCATCTAAAGTTCAGCAAGCACCAGACTTCAGGGGCTACTCTGAGACCATTGTGGTAGTGAGGAATATCCTGACCAAACAATGCAAACACAGCATCTGCATCTACCATAGAGACTTGAGTTTGCCTGGTTGTCAACAGAGGGGTGAGGAGGGATGTCTGATAATCTGGTCAGAATATATCCGGTCTGCAGAAATACCTAGTGTAAAGCCAGTAAAACGAGTGATTTTGTACATTTGTCAGAATGGCTACTATTTGCTCAGTGGAGTTGTTCTTAGCTTATCTGTGGTAAGACTGTCAGGCAAGAGCTGTATCGAAAAAAAACAATGTACTATGATCATACTGCTGTTTCCCTGCTGAAGAGTGCCTGATGCAGAAAGAACTAAACAATATGCCTCTTTCATCCTGCCACACTGCCACTTCCACTAGTGACCATCTCAGCTCTATTACCAGCAGATCCTGTTTCTTCACATTGAGCACGCAGGAAGAGCTTTCACACTGTTTCCATTGGATGCAAAAGCTCAGGAGTAGCCCATACTGTCAGGGTTTATTCTCAACCACCTTTGCTCGTAACAAACCGAAGTTCAGTCCTCTCATAGTTAAAATCAAATGCATACAGTGAAAAAAAAAATTAACATTGTTGAGACATAACTCAATCATGTGCATAAATGTTCAGATTTTAATCGTGAAAGGTGTGTTACTAATTAATCTTAGATGTTGCCAGTAAAGATTAAGCTTAGTTATGAGAACACTGGTTGACCTCTTGCAACTCCAGATCAATGCAAATGAGATCCTTTTTTCATTACGCTTAAGTGTTCATATACAGCATCCTACTTCTGATGAGTATAGCAGGCAGAATGGGTATTTCTTAGTGATTTCCCTACAGGTCTGAGAGGCATGGTGTAGGGAAGAAGGAAGTTAAACAACTAGATGCTGACAAGTTTGTTTGTACTGTAATTACTATCATAAGTTATTTTTACCGGAACATGCTGCTTTGTACTACAGTTGTGAAACTGTTGTTTTTAATATTGTTCGCACTGAACACTTGAACTGCTTAGCATAATTTACTTACCACATGCTCTGACTCCTAATCTAGTTTCTAATAGGACATTTGCAGAGTTTATACCTGTTCACCAAGTAACATCTTTGGGATACTGACTGTAAGGCAGATTGCATAAACAAACCCTGGGGCCAAGATAAATATATCCTCACTACAAACCACTGCTGAAGTTCAAAGTAGACATTGTGCTATTCTGCTCGTTGCTTGTTTCTATTTCCTGCAGGAGGCAGTAGACCTATATAAAAATGTTAAATTAAGTACAGCTACTGGTGAGTGGATGGCCAGGTCCTCCCTTCCTTATCCTGCCAGTGATATGATCTGCTTTGGATCCTATTAAGCATGCAAAGAGGGCTCCCTGCTAGCAGCCACAATGGCACACACTGACCCTTTACAGCCACCATGGCAGTGACTGGGGCAGAAATGGGCCTCTACTCTCACCTGGCTCCTGATACCAGCACAGTGAAGGAGCACTGGAAACAGAGAGAAGCAGCGCTGTAAACCAGGAGAATCCAGTGTGAGCCACGGATGGCTCTACCCACCTGTGCACCAATATCTGGGAACCACTTCAAACCCATGCTGTATATGCATAAAAGGAGCTGATCCAAAGCTATGAGACAATACCTGGCCCCACACAAACACAGCGGAACCACTGAGGAAGCTACAGGTTCTACTTGCCTGTCTCTGTTATTTTGAGAGCAACCCTTTCCAGACCTACAAACTTCCTGTTTTTCCGTGGCTCTGTTGTCAAGTTTTGTTCAGTTTAAGTTTGTGGTGACATGCAGACTACTTATAAAGATGTACAGTATGAAAAATAAGTAATTTGCGTTGCCCGTTCAAACCTGACAGCTATACTTGAAAGGGCTGGCTGCTCAAGCCTTCTTCCCCAGCTAGTCCATTTTCCTATGGCACTCAGATCATCCTGAAGCAGGGGAAATAGGATTCATACCATGAAAAAAATGGAATAACTTTTTTTTAACAAACATACAAGAACATTCAAAAATGAAACAGGAGAAAACTGTCTTAAACACTTGACTACATTTGTTAAATTATTAATCCAACAAAGGCCAAGTAAAAACATACTCTGGAAATACTGATTTTTTTTTAATTAATTACCTGAACATAAAAGTCTCTTGGCAACTTGCTTTAAGACCCAATACAGCTTAGGAATGGAGATTTCTAAATAAGATTAATTGCTTTGTAATAAACATAACTTGTAATTCATCATGTATGCAGACTAACAGGTATATTAATTTTGCTGCTTCTACAAATACTCTAAGAGCCCACCCATTGTACACTACACAAATGAATCATGCTGGGCTTTACACCATGCAAAATAGACCCTGTGGCTGATGTAGCTCCTGAGGCTCAGAAAATTTAGAAATTCCTGGCTCAGAAGGAATACAGTAGCTCCTCCTCATGTGATAGTTTTGAAAGGCTGTTTCTGACCATCCTTCCTAACTACTTATCTCAGAAATGCAATATCAAAACAAAGCTTTCTGTACTCTTGAGTATCTAAACCAGGGCACAGCTTTTTCTAGCTGATGGGCACTCATTCAGCCTGCTACACTGTACAGCAGTCAGCTACGGAACCACATTCTGGCTCAGGCTCCCGCACTAGGAGAATGACTTGGCTCCTTGGCTGTTGTCTGCCCAGACAATTTACCTAGGAGAGAAAGCAAGGTCTTTCTGGGGTAGCGAGGCAACACTGGGTGTACATAGCTAGACCAAGAGTTTTTGCGTTACTATACAGTTACTAGTAAAGAGAAGCATTAAACCAAATGGAAAGCCTTACATCTAGAGCCTCTTCAGCAGTCCCTCTAACTTCTACCACAAAGCCACACATAGAATCTAGATGTATAAATCTGTCCTAATCCAATTTCAGGAGGAAGTTTACTACACCTTCTCAGATAGCTTCCTGCCCAATATGGTTGTTAGAAGCTGCAAAATAAAAAAGCAAACACCTCTCCTATTCCTTCCTAATTAAAATCCATGTTTTACAATAGAGTCCACCAGTTCTTGAACATAATTACTTTCCTGTTTCTTTTTATGGAAAAATCTCAGATTGGAAGAAAGTGTGGTAGAAACTTACGTATGCCTCTGTTGAGGAGGGACTCTCAGGCTGGCCTCACTTTGAGCTGGCAAAGGACAAGCAATACAGTGTTTGCAGCATTACATATAGAAACAATGTGTAATGTGAAGCACACCCAGTAATTCTTAGGAACAGTTATTTGGTAGCAGTAGAGTGCTAAGAAGTTGTCGGTCAGTAGAAAGACCTGCAGTACTACACACTGGCAAACTGAAATTAGAGAATTAGATATCTATTTGTACATTCATATATTCAGACAACAGAACATCTGATTCTCCTGTAAGATCCCATTTGCTGCAGAACTTTTCTACTCAATTTTTTATTTCCTCAGTTCTTCATTTTACGTTCTATCATTAGCAAACCCTTCTCAAGCTCAGAAGCACAGGCTGGACTTTTTGATAGAGACACAGCTGCTAGTGACAGCACAGATATCTCGTATGGCTTACACCCACCTCACTCCCCACAGACTGGCATGGAAAAAGGTTCACATATTTAGAATGAGCAGACATCAGTATCCCCTCTGCAGGAGTTTCCCACTTTAGCACTGGCAACCTGGTACCCAGCTCTGCACCAACATTTCTGCATCATTAGTTCATCCAGCTACTAGACAAGAGCAAGAGCTGGTATTATGACCAAGATGATGCTATGCTGCCTCCGCAGCAGATGCAAGTTCTGCTTTCTCAACACAAACATTATTGCGCTGATTTCCAGCAGTCAAAGCTTAGCATTGCCTTCACAACCACAAGAAAACTTCAGATAGTTAAAAACAATCCTATGTTATCATAATATGCACTTTTCCTTGAGCAATGCCTGTATAATGTATGCAAGTATTAGTTGACCTAAAATACAAAATAAGCCAAATATTAGTTGAAGAACAAACATACCACTAGTTAAAGAAGAAGAGAAGTGTTGATTCTGGCTTTGGTTTTATAATACTGTTTTTAAGTACCAGTTCACAAGTGATTGCTTTCCTACAAATTTATCGTTGACTTTTCTAATGCATAACTCATGTCTGTAAGAGTATAAGCGGAGACGCCTCCAGGTTCAGGCCTAAAAATGATCTGTTCAGACATCATTTTTGACCTTTATCATTTATGTAGTATTTCCATAAAATACAAGTCTTTATTTTAAAAAGTTTCTTCGCATTAGTGCCTGCTTTTAATTCTATAGATCACTGAGCTGTACACGTGATTGTGCTGTCATACATCTCTAAATACAGAAGGAGACAAATTAAGTTGTTACCAAACAATACTACTTGTCATTTTTAACCCATACATTTTGAGAACTTTTTAATTACATATTTACTATGACTTCTGATCAAACCAAAATTGCTTTCAGCGTCACATAATAAATCACACCACAGAACTACTCACATTGTTCCAAAATGTGGTGAAATGATCTGTTTGCCACACTTGTGACTGAGGTCCATCTTCCATTAACAATACAGTAAATTAAAAGGAAGTACTTCTGGATACTCTAATAACTCCAGACATTTCTGTGACTTGTTCTGCCCTTTACCCTTCAAGGGAGGATTTCTGCATTTCTTTAAGTAAAAGACAACAGCAGTTATGTGTGCAGCACTGTCTGCTAGTGAAGGTAGTTACGTTAGCTGTTTCATATCAGAGCCCCATTATACCTGTAAGGATGTGGTTAGTGGTTAACTTTCATCCTCAAAGCATTACAACAAAAAATTAGAAATGATCCTGCTACGAAATACTGATTCTTCAGAGGATATACTCTGATAAGAAATTATGAAAGATAAAGTAACCAGTAACTCATTTTGCTCACCCATCCAGGCTCTGTGGCTGTAAGACTAGCTCTAAAGACTTTTCTCACTGGTTCATATTTCTGTGTCCCCCTTACTTCTAATAAACGTATCTAGAAACCATAGCCAACATCTGGAAATACCTAGACTTGAAGAAAAATTGCTAAGCTACAGAGTATTTTACGGAAAATACAGAACTAATGACCACAGTATCAAAAACTCATTTTATACTGATCTGAAAGATGTCTCATTTGATCTCTTTGTCATTTGTAATACACAAACAGCTGCGCTAAATGCAGTTACAATCGCTTTTACACTCATGGGCTTGTATCCTTGCTTTTCATTGCAATGCAAAATGCATCCATTGACTGCTAAAGAATAGAAGCTATAGATTCATGGAGAAGTCTGCTTTTCTTCAGCATTCTATATATCCACTTCTTTCTTTCTTCTGCAAAGGAGTCATAGCTATGCCTCAGTGCTTCATAATATAACACCACTCTGCTGCTGTGCACTTCCTCAGTAGATACAATCTAGTGTTCTGACTAGGAAGATTTCTTATTTAAACACTTAAAGGACATCACAAAATGAGCAATATAGACCAATATAGCATAGAAAGCCCTGATTGCTCAGCATTAATTCATGCTTTAGAAGCCCCCTTCAAACAACATATTTGGGATTTAAGTGTTCTTACGACTGCCAGTTAGTATGGAGGATAGGAAGGCTGGGAAACCGTTACTGTAATTCTTTGAATAACACAGGAAGAGACAAACACAACATAGAGAATATTAGGCACAAAATTACCAACAATCCAGTGCAAAACAGAGCAGCCACAACAAAACTGATCTTAGCATGTTGGTTTGCTGTGAAATAGGAGAGGAGGGCTTTCAGTGTTTATTAACGTGTCACAAATGCTGCTGTTCATACAATTGCTACAAGAAGAATAGCTGTCTTCCTATATCGTAACCTATATCCTTCAGTCAACTACTGCAGCTAAACTCCGTTCCACTCCTGAGGTTGGGGGTGAATTTCTGGGGAAGAAAAAAGAAAAACACAAAAATTTCAAATTTTCCTCCTAAACCAAAATCAGAGTAAATTCCCTGAATTTTCTACTTTTTGAAAGTCAGATTTATCATTGCTTTTCTGTGCCATATCATCATTAGAAGATACAAAGTATTAAGTAAAAACCAGAAAGAGTACAACACCATGCACCTGCCTTGCAGCTTCGCAGGGCAGCTATATCCAGGTCAAAGCCCCAGAAATAAGTTTCAGAGTGGACCATTTTCCCTCACAACATATATTGTTGCAGACTAAATATTTCAAATATACCAAAACTGCACAACCCAATGCTATATATTTTCCAAGTTTTAAAAACTTGTTTGAAAAAGAGTAAGCTCCAGAAAGAATTAACAAAGTACCAAACAAAACAGTTTGCAGTGGTGGAAAGCAGAATTTTTAAACTTTCCTACTATTTGAAATGTTGGTTTAAGACCTTTTTACGGGAATAATGCCTCAAAGGAATTTTGACTCTTCTCCTTTACTCCTACAACCTGTTTTCAAGTTGAATAGCACAAAACAATCAATGGCTCAATGAATAAACTGTCAAAGCAGATCCCTACCGCTGATTCCTGTGATCTTTCTTAGCCACAGGAAAATACTCCTGTTATTAACCCTATCTGCACTGCAGTGTCAGCAATCTGACAATCCATTTTCCATCTATCTATAGCAACACTGACAAAATCTGCTTCCCACAATACTAATCTTTTCTGCTTGAGTCCCTCTTTCTGTCACTTCAGACATCCTGCCAAAAACATTTTTCAGATGATTCTTTGCCTACTGAGCCATTTCTGGCCTGATGAGTGTTAATCATACTGATCTGCTTTGCAATATAAAAAATTGAATTAAGTAGCACACAACATTAATGGTGATTACTAGAGATCAAAATGAAGGCCAAGCAGAAGTGACTTGTCGATGCTCAAGTCTAGTGACCCCTTCATTCCTTGCCAAGGAATGTGAAGGAACAGATTAATCAAACACAATGGCCACATGTTTATAGATATCTTTTTTTTTTTTTCAAAGCAATCAGACTTCCACATTCAGAAGAGCACTGACAAGTTGATGTGTGATTTTCTCAGCACCTGTGGCTCAAAATCTTGTGTTTGTAATCAAACCACAGCAAACAGCTGTAGTTCTACCAGTCACAACAGCTCAAGAGGAGCACAAGCAATGCAGCTATTACTCCTAGGATATGCTCCCCATGTGCTAGAAAATTTTGCATTTAGGGTTGCTGGACTTAGAGCAAGACAAAATGTAGATGGATGAGCAAGACAAAACTACTTAAAGAATAACAGTACCTGGCCTGTTTTTCATAGGAAAAGTCACTATGTGTAGGACATTCTTCACATGAGACCTCTGACTGAAATATTTCTACTACTTACAGTAAGATTTATAACTTAAAAATGATCCTCCCCCCACTTTACAAGCTTCATTAATGGGGAGATGGGGCAGAATAAACATACTGATGAGAACATTCTATTAATGGATTGACAGAGACAGTTTGGTGGATGATGATATAACTGAGCTTATTCATTTTTAATCATAATGTTGTATTAGCCTGTGGTACAGAAGGCAAAAGTCAGCAGTGCATTAAAGGAAGCCTTTAAATCAAAGCAGACGAACAGCTACACTAACTGCTATTACCACGAGATCATTAAGATGCTTAGAATTAAGCACGAGCTTAACATATTCCTGGACTGGGGCCTTAATATTGGCAGAACAGAATAGCAGGTAACCCAGAATATTTAACCCAAATTTTACATTGTAGTTGTTAAAAGAAAACAGATGTGTTCCTAACTGCCTTTGGAGTAAAAGTAGTGGGTTTAAGTTTAGGTATTGCATTTGTTGTCAGTGACATTTGAGTAGGATGGTCAGACAGCGTGGTTTGCAAGAATGCAACCCAGCCTCAACACCTTCCACTTGTCCCAACAGACTATCCTAAGCAAGGAGTTTGATCCAGGTCTGGCATGACTGTTTAAAGCTCAGCCTGAAGCTGAGCGGCTCTCCTGTTTTCATCTCTCTTTCCACTGCATTTATCTATTTATTTTTCCAAAACAAAAATATCTCTTCTAGGTATGCTGCTAGGCACCCTTTCTGATGGAATGAATGTATTCACTGATGCCTGGTGCATTGTAAACTCTGGAACAGCCAGATGGTGAAAGGACTGCCTCTCTGCAAATGCCATTATAGCAATGAAATCAATGTCCCTGCAGACAAGAACTGTCGCTTGGGCAGTGAAAGAGAGAGAGAGAATAATTTACCTGGGCCAATTTTCCTAAGGGTCAACTACTTATGCTGCTAGGAATCTAGCACACTGTGCAGAGCATGCAGAGTAGAAATCAGCAGGTACACAAATAGGTGTCAATTCACAATCCTACTACTGCACCGTCAGAGGATTGCCTCAAAAGCCGTTTTACATAGGGACCCAAACAACAGGTGGTTTTGTGAAGCTTCAGGATCATCCACTTAATCTTCTTAAAGAATGAAACAGAACAGCCAGAGAAGGTTCTTACAGAGGAAGATCACAAAGTTCATCAGTTGAGATGTGATTATAAGAGAGCTAATCTGTTTAGCCATAAAGTACATGATACTATTTGCTCTTTGGAAAGCTCCTCAGCTTCCTCTGAGAAGGTCTCTTCTCTCCTCTTTCCCTGTCCTTGTCCCATTTACTCTCTTCTGTCCACATACACAGCCTAACACACTGCCTTAAATATTTCATTTTAACCCAGGAAAATAAAGTATACAGTAGGAAATATTTCCTGTGCACCAGTGGCACTTCAATGTGACACAAAAAGGACCTTAAAAACTATGGAAAGATTATTCAAAAATCACAATTTCTATTTATAATTCTCACATCAACTTGCATCTATGCTCACTGTGGTGTTGTGTTCAGTTCTCAATGGAAGTCAGCTCCAGGGTTTGCACAGCAGGTAGAGCTGTGGCAAGACAAAAGGCTGTTAACATGTCCTCTGCTTGCTCAGGGTTCACCGGAAGCTATGATCTGCCAAGATGTAATTCTTCATGTGTCTAGATGCTCATTTAAGTAAGAGCTTTCAGACAGCGCAATAAAATGCTTCTCCACAGAATTTCAATTCCTATGTCTCATTTTAAGCAGCCTTTTGCTACAAACAGAACTAGCACAGAGGTCAAATGCAATTGGAAGCTTTCTTGACTGTGTCGTCACTGCCCCTTCATTTCTGTATTCCAACCTTCATCATAAACTACACTTTCAGGGAACATTCTTCTAAGATTAACAGAACACAAGTACTAATAACTTCAGGATTAGTTATCTGCACATGTGCTGGTGGGGTCTGAATTAAAATCACAAGTCCTTTTTACTTACTACTCAGTAAGCAATTTTTTCAAAGTCCTTCTGTTCAGGTATCAAGGCCAAATCTAGAGGACAAAACTTTATACTATCAGGACCAGATAAACCTAATATTATATTAAATACTTCGCTTCCTAAAGCCTATTTTTAAAAGCCCTTACCTAGTAATGACTAACTGGAGGGCTCTCTGATATCACATACGTCATGATCTGACCAGCCACCACGAAATCACTGCCTGCAGATTGATATGGATCAGGTGACTCAGCCATCAGGTTTTGGATACCGTTTTGTCATATCATATGCTTAAAAGCACTTTACTACTTGCTAAAATAAATGTATGTGTAAGTACTCACATACATTAAGCCTCTAATTTGGGGAATATCCTAATAGTTCATTTTTGCTGTATTCTTATTTTGTCCTTTTTACTCTTGCACTCACTGAAACAATATTGTGAAGGTATGTAAGAAAGACTTAAAAATTGTAGAATATATTGATAACTCTGAATGAGTCAAAAAAAGAAAACATTACAGAGCCTAGGAGGAATCCTAAATTGATGGGACTTGTATAATAAAATTTTTACTTCCATTTATTTTTGCTTGATTTTCAGCCATCTGTGAGTTTGCTTCAAGTTGAAAGTTGCCAAAGGCTTCCCTATTTACTACTTTACAGAAGTCACCTTGTATTACCTCTAAAACCGTTAATGACGTTTAACCACTGGGACCAATTTAAATGAATTTACACTCACTCAGCTGCTTTCCTAGGATCTATGTGTTTCTTCCATAGCATCTGTCCTTGTTTCCTGTGCAAGGGTAGCTTCATAGGTTACCAACACGTGTAACAGAGCCAAGTGAGGGCAGAAGCAGCCTGTCACGGGGCTTCAGCAGCACCACGTCAGGGCTGGGGCTCTCTGTGACCTGTGTATAACCAGATTTTCCACATACATTTACACAACAGACTAAGAAATTTCTGATAGTGGTCTGCAGTTACACTTCCAGAGAGAAGGCCTGTAGAAAAACTACCTGTTTAAGAGCAATTTTCTCAAGTCCAGCCTTTATGGCCATTCTTACCACCAGAGCAGGACTCTGTAAGAGTGCTGTATGTAAGCCATACTGATGCAAGTCAATTTCAATGAGTTCCACAGTTTCATTGTCTTACTTGTTAGTTGGTACTATTTATTACGGAGATCTAGTAATATCTGCTCTGAATCACTTGAAAAATCATCTGGTGGTTTTCTGGTGGTTTTGTTTTGTTGCTTTTCCTTAGATTTACTATTTTTTCCGTTTCCAAGGAGATTTACTAGTAGTACTACATACAAGCTCTGATCTTAGCTCAAGAAAGAGCTCGCAGATTCTGAAGCCCTCCTTTCAATAAAGAGCTAAATGTAAAGCACATTGTGTTCAAGTGCCCTCCTAAGGATATATTCTTGAGTCGGGACTTGAATCAAGACCCATAGCATGTGCTTTTCAGTCATATATTTCTTATACACTTATTTCTTTGTGGTTTTCTCCCTGAGAAAAACCTGAACACCAGCCCAACTCCCTAACATCACTGGGAAAACAAGAGAAAACCTGAATATGAGAACATTGTTTATTAGCTACATAGAGCACTCTATGTGCTGAATATTATTTCCGAGACTAAATTAAAACCATAAAAAACTTTGTCATGCATTCATATAGGCTCTTCAGGCATGTTTTTATGATCCACTCTGATGGTATTTCACTTGCATAGGAAAATGCAAGTAAACTTGCCTAACTAGGCAGTCAGACTTACCCTAAAAAAATTTTATTTTCAGTGAGCTGTAAAATAAAAAGGCATGAGAGAAACTCTATCTGTAGTCTATATTGAAAAACAAAATCAGTATGCGCCTAAAAATGTTCAGTGTCACAGGAATTGTTAGAAGGGAACCAAAATCTGAATCCAAAACTACTTGTCTTTAATATACACTGTACTCTAGATTGCCTGTCAAGTCACTGAACACTGCCGATATGAATGCAGCCAATGCATATGCTGGCTTTCTAAATAAAACCTGTCAGATTCATATTCAAGGGTCTGTTTTCTTTGTCTGCCTTCTCAAGCTAACCTCACTCAGCATTCCACTGTAAATTAAAATACTAAGTTCCCAGGAGTGTGGCTGCTCAAGAGTATAGGGAGCACTACAGAGTTTTGATGACCTCCACTCTCGCAGATGTGAGGTGAAGTAGGCCTCTGGATGGAGCTGAGGGGACTGTGCCCTTTGGCTCTGCTCCTAGGGCTGTGCAGTGATGCACTCCCTACTGTTCCCTTCCAGCACCCATTCACGTCTGAGCGATTTCAGACCCTGTTACTGATCTCAAACTGTGTTTTGGAGATGGTATCTGCTATAAATTATCTATTGCAACCGAACCTGTGGTCTCCATGAAACCAATTATAAAAATCCCAAAGAATTTTCAGGATTTTTGCCACTCAACTAGGAAGGGTCAATTTGCATTTGAGTTTAATTTTTTACTAATTCATTGAAAAATCTCTTTCTGTAGAGACTTAAAAAGGAAGTTCTTGGGTAACTAAAGTAGCTAGGTACTAACAAAGTAGTAGTTTCACTTATTCCATAAAATATTTGTGTTCCTACCATTCCCAGATTGCCACCCATACTGGCTGAGGCAGTCTCAACATCTCTCTGATCTCCTCTAACTCTAGCATCTCCTGTCTGATCTAATTTTGGAAATCACTGAGGACAAGCTTTGCGTTCTGTCCTGCACATACCAGATACTCCAGGTCTGGACTGCATCTGGAGCTCCAGTTGCAACTGCAATTCAGCCAAGAAACTAGAAAGTGAGCAGGTCTATGGCAGTGAGATCCACGAACTTCATGCAAATAAGAGGACAAGGCTTTTAGTCTCACATGTTATCCTGTATATATCCTATGTTCCCCATTCAGTGCCATCCTGTGGGCAACAGTAGGGTCTCCATAGAGGGCTTTTAACAAGAGACAAATCCTGAACTGAACCCAACTCACAGGGAATCCAGGCAAGCAGCCCAGCACAAGGTGTGTTGGTGGTAATCTGCATTTCTAAGCCAGTAAATGGCTTGCAGCAGTTAGAGGGTTTTCAAAGTATTTATCTTAAGACCTAGACGTAATGAATTGCAATTCTGAAAGTTAATAAGCTTAGGTACCCAGCTCATAATTTCTAGACTTTTCTAAGAAAAAGGGGTTCAGTCTCCAATCTGATCAGTGGCAAATAAAAAATAGGTGTGCTTGAAATATAGCAGTACAGCATCAAGATAAACAATTTCTATCACAGAGACACTGTAGAAACAAGGTCTAAATTCATACCTTGAGAAGCCAAACTCTTAAATTACAATATTACCATCTTAAATGAAATACATTGTTAAAGGAATAAAACAGGATGGAATCAATTTTTATTGCTCTATCATGCCTCTAAACTGATTGCAGCTGCAATAAAATTAGGGATTCCATTTCATTTAAAGTAAGGAAAACAATTTTATTTACTTTTTTCAGTCCAACTCCCATACAAGTGCACACGTACACAGAGCAATTGGCTGCTGCACTTGTTAGTTTGCTGATTAAATACTTTCTCACTTAACTCCAAACTAATTAAAGAGAATTGAAGTTGTCTGTGTGTCAGCCAACACAACATTCACTTCAACTGAAGTCCCTGTACTTTGTTCATCATCCCTTGCCTACAGATCTGGAGGAGGAGGGGAGGAGGCTTTCTTCTTTTCCAGCCATCAGTTTTACTAACAGATCCATTCTTAGCTGCTGAGATTTCTCTGGTCAATAACTTTTGATAGCTGTACTAAAACAATAAAATTGCCTTGTATCTGCAGCCTTGTCAGCTCAGTGCCCCACGAGTGCTCAGCGTGTGCCATGACTGTGCAGCAGTGAGGTGACAAGCAGTGGCACTGCAGGGCCATCTATAGTACATGACATGCACTAGTGAGGGTGGGAAGCACACAGACTCTGGACTCCTAACTGCTGAAAACATCTGTCAAAATCAGCACTAAATGTTAGATCTTGTTTAAGGTTCCAGCTCCCCAGTGTCTATTAAATAATTTGTGAAAACCTGAGCTATTTTTTTAAAAGGTTGTTTTTGTTGTTCTATTTTGATTGAAACAAATCTTGAAGTCCAGGAAATAATTAAAAATTTTACCAAACCTTAACATTTGACAAGTCATGATTTGCAACTCAGCACCAGGATTACTAAGAGCTTGACTTGTCAATTTGTAATTTTGTCAGTGAAATGCAATTGTAGCCCAGGAAAAGCTGTATAGTTTCCTAGCTTCACAAGGCATATACCTTTGTCCTCTACCCTCCAAATGAAATACACTGCACCGATAAAATGAAGCACTGGTTAGCTGCATGGGTATGTGTCTCTGTTTGTAGTTCACGGAGCTGATATGTTAATCTAGACTGACACTTAGAATGCACATATTTCATAATCACGTTTTTTGGAACATAATGAAACAGATGGTGTGTGAACATCACAATATATTCTCAGGTTCCCAGAAGGAGTTAACAATTTTTTTCAGAATGGCAGCTCATGATATATCATAACTAATGTTGTGTCACCATTTTCCCTATAAGCCGTGATTTTCAAGGGTTTATGATGTAACTATAAAAAGTCACTCAAGTCAGAAAAAGAGCCTGAAACCAAGAAATCACTTTTTGTTGAGAAATACCATGCCATCCCAGCAGCCCATGTTTTCTTATTTCAGATTTTTCCTCTGTATTCATATTAACTGTGGAGGAAAGGTTCTAAAAGTAATAAATAAATTCTTTAAACAAGTAATAATCCGAATTTTTATGTCAAGTTTTATAGAAGCACATGCCAAACAGGTTTTATTACAATTGTGCATGTTATAAGTCAATAAAAACTGGGAAGCTCAAAATAAAGAATAATACCTTTTCTAAGCCAAAGTATTTTTAAAATACCCAAATTGGAGAGACTTTAGAATTCAAAGATTCAGATTTTAAAATAGCCACAGACTGCACATCCCAAAGATTGTTTTCTCTACACCATCTGCCAGCTTCAAATGCTGTAGTGTCTGCCCCTTGTATATTTTAAAATGGCAGTAAAATAGCCTAAGAATTAATCAGTACCAACCTTAACCAACGTACGCAAGCTGAGGCAGCATCATCTTGCTCCCACTATAAGACAAGTTGACTCCACTTTTGTTTAACCTCCATTCCACAGGTGAAAACAGAAGCAGAATCATATCTGGAAAAGGAATCTGAGTCTTTCCTAGAGTTATTAAATCTATGGCCACATCAACAACATTTTGAGATTTTATTTCAGCTAGGTTCAGGTAAGCACGTGCACATATATGCACTTTTGCTACTATACGCTTCGCTTTAAACTTTTCACACTTCCCCTGCTGAGCAGCCCTTGTTGCCCATTTCTGTTTCATTATGTCCCATCATCCCTGTGGCATACACTATTATCCCCAGATTTTCAGGGCCCTTGGTAAAGTATAACGTGCAGAGTCATATCTGCCTCAAAATTTTCTCTCCTTAATTCCGCAAGCAGAGAATTGTGGGGATTTTTTTGTTTTTTTTTTGTTTGTTTGTTTGTTTTTTGTTTTGTTTTGAAACACTGCAGGTTAGAGATGAGAGGAAAAAAAAAAAAACATGCAGCAGTTCAGAGCTGCCTTCCCTACCACTGTCTCTCCAGCTTCCATCTCCCTCAAATGTTTTGTCATTTTTCCTTTTGTGGTTGTTGTCATCCGAGTCTGTCAAATGGGGCTTCTCTCTGAAATTCCTGAGATTGTAATTCCCCAGGCACGTTATATAGAAGTTCGGAAGAAAGGCACACAGCTGGCAGTGCACCAGTCCTGGGCAAGCACAAGGCATAAAGCACCAAAGCTGCTCATGGGCACTGCTGTGAATGCCAGCCCAGGACAGCCTATGCAGCAGGACACGGAGAGCCAGGGCAGCCTAGGGAAACCACTGGAGCAGGTACTCATGACTGCAGCGGGAAGCCAAGGACATTTAACCAGCCCTGCTCAGTTGCAGCTCGGCACTGTCATGCAGGCTTCAGCTGACTCACTTTGCTTTGCCTGGCTAAAACACAGGTTTGCCCCAAACAGCCTACCTGCACACAACTATTGTGAATGCAAGCAGCATAAAAGGAATCATAGTACGCATGCTGGAACTGGCTGGCCCATAAAAAGGCAAAATAAAGACTCAAGCCCTTTGTCTCTGCTGTCCCAAGATGGCAGGAGCTCACATAGCTAACTTAGTGCACAGAATCGATCCCAGTGACAGGCTGGGAAATAGATAATGCATCACATACTCCATGGCAGTCCTGAGTTTGGTCACAGACCCCACTTTGCTGCTGCCTGCTCAGACATCTGAGTGTCAGAGCATCTGGACAATCCTCATCTCTCCAGTTCTGGTCAAGCTGCACCAAAGCAGAGTCAAAACTGGGCTTTGAAGGACATGCATACAAGATAAAAGTTGTATGCATTTGAAACTAGACACATCTGTTGCAAAACAAGATTAATTAGGTTTTACTTCAGATGACTAATCCTGGCCCATTCCCAGGGGAACAGTTGGCAAATGTGCTGTTCCTATCAGGATGGATTTGGGGGACTAGAGGTGCTTTCCATTGCCAGTTTGGTTTTTTTTTTTTTTTTTTTAATCAAAATAAGATTTTATTATCAGTCTATCAACAATTTTTCATTAGTTTACTAAGACTTGTTACTCACATGAGCTATATTGGGTTCCTCGTGTCCCTTTGAATAGTACTAACATTCAGTATTAAACAACGGCAGTAGGGGGAATAAAACAGCCAAAATACAGCTAATTATTAAATAATTTGTTCACAGAACCCTAGTTTTATCAGATGGTTGATTGCTAGATGATCATGATTTGCTTTCCTCACTCAGCATATGTTCCATGCCTTGTAAACCACATACCTGTAAGAAGTATTCTTTCTTGTTTAGATTAGAGAGATCTGTACATACTGTGCTCTTTCTCTGAACAGATTTGCCTGGAACGCTTTCAAGTTGACATTAACAAAGCAATATGTAATAAGGAGATGTTCTATACTATTTAGAATCATCTCTGAGATTAACTTTGTGCAAATCTGGGTGTTTTTTTTCCCCTCTTTTAATGCAGATCTATGCCTATCTATACTGTTAGCGATGGTCAGTGATGCTTCTACACACAGACTTTGAACAATTTTTCCCTCAGACTTTTCCATGGTAGAGCAAGTGAAATCTGTTGCCTTGGCATTCCAAGAAAGAAATGTGGTTCAACATTTCCTAAATTCTAATGCAATAAGGTTATAGCAGTTCTAGGGAGTTCCCTGTACGTATAGTTATAGTACAGAATTAGACAATTTGGAATTAAATACTTACAAAAAACTGCTGAAATACAGCTCACTTTATACACTCAGTGCTTACCTAGTGACATCAGGGCAAACTATTTACGCCACTGACTGTAGAGTTTGTTCTTATATATAATAATCCAGAAAAAAATATCCGAGTGAGACTAGCTTTGATAACAAACTCAAAGACCATCTTCATGCAGTACCCAAAACACACTGATCCCAAGTAATGACTCCATCCTTTATGAATCAGCAGAAAAAAGCAGTAATACCACAATACTCATACTTCTTAGACTAAGTTACCTGGTCTGAACAAGGCATGTACTCTTTGAACACAAGAATGAATTAAAATGCTTTGAAAATAGCAGTGATATCTTCTGGCAAAAGCTTTTATTTAATCCCTCTACAAAGACTGCACACCCACACCTTTTCTGTGACATCCTTCTGTGCTTCTGTTAACACCTTGTGTGTGGACTACATGCTGTCCGGACCCCTGAGAAGACATAAAACTCTAAGGTACTTGTTTTCACCGGCTTAGCATGCACGTCATCTAATATTTTTAAATCCTTGCTTTAACGATTGTGATTTGCCACTGAGTAAAACACAGGAAATGTTACTTAGATTAAAAGACCATATTTCAACACAGAAACTGCATTCAAGTGTGGGTAAGGTTATGACAAGCCACGAAATGTGTAAAATTACAAATAACATGAAAGAGGCTTCCTAGTCAGAAGAATTAAGGTTTCAAAGTGTAGGATGCCTTTGCTTCCTTCCCATGTAACGCAGCAGTTTAGAACTGGTGGCAGGCTGAGCAGCTGGAAGCTTGCTATGCCATTGGTAAAACAAAATATTTCCTTTTATTCTCTCCTCCTATGGAAAATGATCTTCAATTTTATTATAATGCAATGCAAGTATCCAGTTTATTCTTAGCAGCATGCCTCTTCAGTCATGTTGTGAAAGTAATTGTAACAAAGGGAATATAAAATGTATTTGTGCTACTAATAACAGCTTACTTCTATGCAGATCGTTTCATCCAGAACACTTCCTAGTCACTCCTGCTTGTTCTCAGACCCTCAAGGCAGATCTCAGCCCAGTATTGGTCTGACTGCATGCGTGGAGCCCAGACAGAAGGATCTTGGTGGCACAGCACAGTTGAAGATGACAGTCATGACATTTCTATGAATTTAAGATCTGAAGTTTGCTTTTACTTTAACCTCTACAAAATCCTCTGCATATCATCATATCCATCTCCCACAAGTTTCTGGAAACAATCTTCAGCAGAAATACCAAGGAGTTAAATTTTAGGACTTCTCATGGAGCTTGACTAAGCTGCATTCAGCCTCTGCACCCTTGTAGTATGTGTGCAGCTGTTAGAACAGCAAAAAGGGTACTAGAACAGTACAAGACAGACAACTGAACTGGAAAACGCAAGCTTTCTGAACAGTTTGTACTCAAAGGTCCTGGATTTTGTTCCTGATTTAAGGCTGAAATACATTTAGATCACTTGTTCTTTAATGGAAATTTGGGCACAGTAGTATGGCAATAGGACTCCCTCAGGAACATTACTTTAGGCTTTATCATTTCAGATTTATGCACTATTATCCACCAAACTTATCTCCTTATCTCTGTGGCTGGCTGTGATATCTCTAGACCCTAATAAAATGCCAAGTTACGTGACAACATAGCTTACATCTGAAAAGTATTACATCATACTGAAGTTCTTGCAGTCACAGATCAATCTGTGTAATTATCTGCTTGGAAATTCTGAGAGGAAAAGCATAATCTAGTAAACTATTATTCAGTTGTAGTTTTCCTTCACCTCCAAGTGATGGTACCTTCAAGCAGGCTGCAACACTGATTTTATAGCAAGGTCTTAAATTTTTTTTGATGCTCAGTGAAAGAGAGTCTGATAACTGTCTTCCGTAAGTAGGACTTAAGATTCTAGACTGCATCTAGCTGGGACACATACAGAAAGGCAGAGAACTACGATGTAAAATTGCCCATGGGTGAAGGACAGAAGGGGCCATCAGATTAACTACTGACAAAAGTTCAGAGCTGTCTTCCCCAAAGCAAAATAGGAAGGACAGAGAAAAAGCACACTTCTGAGGATTCAAAAAAAAAAAAAAAAAAAGCTAGAAAAACAGAAATGTAAATAAATGAGTTCTAAGATAAATCCAAGTGAAGAACAAGGCAAATACCTATACGAGTGTGCACCCTCATACACATAGGCTCATCACCCAGCACAACCAGTGGCATTTTGGAGAAGAAAGCCAAGCCTTTGCACTGACAAAAACATTCATCTTCCTCACTCTCAGTTTTTATTATTTACTCAATTTTCTGGCTAGAAATAAATGGCTTGGCCACAATATGTTGTCAAGAGAAGTAACATCTGTTATGGAAAAGCAAATTGGCAAGGACTACATTAAAGTGGGATCTGAATAATGGTTGTTCTCGTCAACATTTAGATTTATTCCAATTTTTTTTATATAACTACAGATATAATAAATTCATATAGAATCAGGCCACATAGTTTTTATTCCTGGACTTGGACTGTAGCTATAAACAGTTATAATTTAGTCGCTCAAATTCTCCTCCAAACTGGAGAGGACTCAGTGTTAGGGCTTCATTTGCCTTTGGTCTGAAACTTTTTTTGCCTGAATAAATACTGAGACATTACATTTACCTTTACATGCTTATGAATAAAGCTCTTCCCATATACTAGCTTAGTACCTTGTTCTACAATTACTTGTTGCATCGCTCTAATATTCATAGTCCTGTCTTTATGCCTAATTTTCAGAAGTATATTAACCACAAATATGCTAGACATACATGCATATGTTGTATTTTTATTTATCATATCATGGAAAAGTACTTTATGCTCTGACAAAAACAGGCGTGCGTACAGCAGGAGGCTCTAAAATGCATCATTTTTGGTCAGTATACTTTCTATTTTTGCCTGCGTAGACCTACTCATAACCATTACATCAGAAAGATTCCAGTTATGTATATCCCTGATGCTTACACCTTCACTAAAGCAGTGCAGTGTAAACAAAATAGTATCCATAAAAATGCTCGCTGCTGTTAAGTTTACATCTGACTTCTTTAAAATAATTAACTGGGCACAAGAAGGAACACATGCTCATGCTTGCAGAAGTTTCTAATTTATAGCCAGAATTCTGGTAAAATTAGCAGCTCTGGCAAAGATGCACCAGAGTCTGGTTTGAATTACCAAAACTCTGAGATGAAATTGTAGTCACAGCATACTTGTATACTAGGGAGAAATAACATATGGGTACGTAGTATAAAAGCTACTCTTGTCCTTCCTCTAATTGTTCTCTTGGCCTCCACTTCTCCCCATTTTAGAAGTTTTTAACAATAAACTGTCACAATAAATCTATCCTTTTTTTCACTAAATTAAAATTGGTTTGAATTTAGCTCACTGTGTGCTTACCCAGGGGAGCTATCATCTTCCAATCCCTTTACACTCCTCGAGTCAGATTTTCGCCCAAGGGAGCACTACCATTTGCTAAAACATAATTCAATTTTGTTTTGTTTTTGTTTTTTTGTTGTAAGCAAGCTACTTGCAATGTGCTAAAGTACAGCAATGCCAGTTGATGCACTTCATGGCTTTTCAAGAGACTTCCCCCCACGTGATTTGCTGACAAATTAGTGAGAAATATATAAAACATATCAACCAAAATATTTTGTCAGTTAAAAAAAATCCCCAGATCACGGTAATAATATCCCATGGGAATCTCAAGTCCAGTTAGGGAACATTCAGCAGTAGTCTCATAAGTGACAACAGAACTGCCCAAGCCTCCCCACAGCCAGCCTGTCTTCCACCCACTGCATGGAGCAGGCATAGACAGGGCCAGAAAGCCCAGCAGAGAAGAAAGGGAGGGGCTGGAGCTGTCTAAGCTAGAGTTGCCCCAGTACAGGTGTCACCAGCATGTGGACCAGGTCATGGAACTAAGCAAGCAGCATCACCGCCTGCCCCTGTGCCAAGCAAACCTCTGCCTCCACCGTTTCACACTGCTGGGGTTTGCCATGGCTACATTCAACTCTCAGGTAACACAGGTAGGCTGAAGCTTCAGCTTTAGTACATAAGCATTCTTAAATGTATTTTAGCATGTTCTAGTGGTGTTACTTCAATGCTTTTTTCAGTTTCACATCAGGATTCTTCCTTGGGAAAACACAGCATTTTCAATATGTTACTTCTCTCCAAAGGTCTTTCATTATCCAGTCAGAACAACAGAGGAATCATTGCTTCCAAAGGAACATATCAAAGTAGTTATTAATTTAAACAAAATTTGAAACAGTGATTTAACTTTTGCTTGCTGATTCTGAGGAACTTGATTTTGAGACACAAAACTTCTCCTGACTGACAGAGCAGTATGTACTTCCTGCTTTGACATTTCTGATCTAAAACTTTTTAGAAGTTTTTTCTCCTGCAGAACTGTTGAATGTATTAACTTTCACTCTAATTTGAGCCTGAGGTAGCACCAAATTATAGTTATTTTCCCAGAAAAGGAAGATCTGATTTTAGACTGAGGTTGGGATTAAGGATAGGGAATCATAAATTGCTGTCATTTGAAATCAGAATACTACTGGCCTTCTGATTTTTTTTTTTTTCGTTTTCCTGCCATATGCATTCATCTGTGAGTTTTACCTGAGCAGACTGCCTATTTTAATGCGAATTACGCACACATTTTATCCCACAGTTTTAGACTAATGCAGCTCTTGTACTCAGCACTTCAAGGCACAGGTTTCCATGCAGCATTTAATTAGTTCAGGGAAATCAAGCGTAAGAGCTAACATTGCTACCCAAGGCTGGAGAGCAGCCACTTGCCCAGCCTGGCTGTGTCCCCTCTCATGGTCAGCACACACCTCACAGAGCAGCACAGCAGCTTTGCCAGAAGTCAGAGAGCAGCACACCATCCCTGCTGCACTCCAAGCTCCCTGAGGTTCACTGACACTCAAAGCAGAGGGGAGACCATGTAAACGTCTCCTGTGCCATTGAGCCACCAGGAAATTCAGCTTGTTCCAGGAACAGGATCTGGAACCATAAGGTAACCCTGGAGCCTAGCCACAGCATTGCTATTTCATCACAAGCAGCAGGGAGGCCAGGGAAGGCCAGGCAGCTGGCACTGCACATCACACAAACCTCTTTCTTCAGGGTTCAGAAAGATACAGGAAGAGTGAAGGTAGCACCAGTCTAAAGGGACTTCCGAGAGCATACTCACAGGTATACAGCCTGTACAGAGCACAGCGTAGCACTCCTACAGGCAGGGAATTGAGAATCAGCACAGGAAGGCAGCCACCCTAGCCTCACAGCCATGCTCCTTGGCTGCTGGCTCCAGGCACTAATGCCAAGGCTGTAACGTGAACAAAAGACCTGTCAGGATGCCCCAGGTCTGGTAGGGAGGCTTCTAATGCTGCCTCACAGGAGAAATGCCTGAGAGCAAGAGTCAGTGACTCACCATAGCCTGTCAGGGGGAATCATGGTGTCCACATGGCAGTACTACCCCATACTCCAGCTTTGAGAGGACAGAGAAAGCCAGGGTCCCAGTAGAAGGGATTGTTGAAGAGCCCACGGCATTTTTTTTGTAAATGTGGGGGTGTTAAACATAACATTATCTGGGAGGAATTTTGATAAAGGAAGTTACTGCTGGATTTACAGTGGGATGCAGAAATATTTTTTCTTTTTCTGTCAAACCGTTCCACAGAACATTCAAGCTACTGTAGCCCAGGCCAGAAGCAGATGAAATGATTCCTCCCTGTGGAGGGAATGTCCTTTGTTTTTTGTACTGACTTACAGAGCAACTGAAATTGAAATCTAGAAGTAAAAAATGCAAATCCTATTCACTCTATTTTGTTTATAATTAAAGCAATCACACGCAAGACTGAAGAGTTGTGACAGTATACTCAGTTATTTCCAACAGCACTTACATGGGGGTGACCAGAAGCTCAGCTTTGGGAAGAGTAAATCCATTACATTCTAAAATGAACTGCAGAAATCATCCTCCAGCTGGAAACATACATCTATTACTCAAGAGTGTTTGTTTTCATTATTGTTCCATTTATTGTATATTTCCTACTGCATTCCTGGCATTCAACTGACTAACACCAAGGTAACCTAAAGGGTAAGTTAACTTCACTTAAAATAACTGTAACCTTCCTCCTTAGCCTGCATGAAACTGCTAAATATTACGTTACTAAAACTTGTGTGCTTAGTTTCTCTTTAAAAACAAAGCAGATAAAGGCTATAGAATTGGAAAATGCTTTTCAACTTGTGTTTGTGACTTCCAAAATAGACTTCGTTTGCTTGTAATTTCTCTTTAAAATATATGGACAATTACTAAATTGAATGAGGTGTTTCAGATATATTTTATGCATTGAACCTAGATCTGATCATCTAAAAAAAAAAAAAAAATGGTGTCTCACTTCATGTACTCATACGGATGGAATAATAATAAAGGGAACCTGAAACTTAATTTAAATATTTGTAATGGTTTGTGGATTTCTCCTGTGAACACCTCTATGGAAGAAAAAAAAAAATATTGTATGCAGGAATACTAAATTACAAACCATCCTATTCTGTGATGGAAAGCCAGAATGGGACTGGCTGAATGGTATTTCTTATTGGCTTCTGCATCATTGATTCCTTTTGGCACTTTCTATCTAAAACACAATTAAGTTGTTCAATCTTTATCATCATGTTACCTGCCAAGCTTTGCACCGCCTGAATTGCACTGCTCTGTTTGGAAAGAATTAAAAATTATGTACTAGGAAGGGTGAAAGTGTTTGATGTTCAGGTTTCAGAACAGGAGGCTGTTCTCATATTCATTTATCAAAATATCAAGAACACATTATTGTTGCATGTGCTGCATGTAAGAATTCTCAAAAACAGTGGGAGAGTCAAAAAGAACAAGTGCAGATCATGATTTTTTTTGCCCTTAAAGTCTGCATTTGTTTTAGAAACTTCATTGCCATGGCATTACCCATCCGGTTGTTCTCATAATAACCAGATTGTTATTAAGACATAAGTTGTTATATGGGTGGTGGAGCAATTTTAGCACCTTTACTTTTTAATATCTTGCAGATACCGAAGTCAACAGGAGATTGTGGACATGACTCTTCTAAAAATTACTCAGAATCAGGTTACTCACATTCACAGGAGATGAAGTCATCGCTCACCAGCAGAGGTACACAGACAGTAACAAACCGACTCTAACAAAGAGCAGATCATCTAGATATAAAACACCAGCTGGGACTTACAGCATTTACTACTGTCCTGATCCTATTGCATGAGCTGTGAGGAGTATTCTGCAAATCAATTTTAAGAAAAGAGCAGTATGCCTGAAAAATAACCAGGGAGAATAGTGGGCAGCAATAGGAAATCTCTAGGCAACCTATACTGCAAGCATGCAGTTGGCTGGAGTGGCAGCTATCACAGATTTACTCCCACAGATAATTACAGAGGTGTAATGTGAAACAACAAGAATGCATTTTTAATTGTTCATGATTAAAGAAGGAATCCAAGCAGCAGTGTAAACAAAAGAGGAAAAAAAGTGTGAACATTGCATTGAAAAAGGCCAATAGAGAACAGTTAGACCAAAAATTGCCAGTGTTTTCCAACTATAACTGCAGATCTAATAAAAGGCATTATCTTTTTGAAAACTTTGTCCATTCAAGTCCTTAGAACATTAGCACTACCTCAACAACACCATTATGTTCTTGTACCTACACATAACAACGCAAAGATCTGTATCAATAAGCAGATTAAGATATTACTTAAAGTTTTTAGCATAGTAATGATTGTCACATTATGAAAAAGGCGCAGTCAGTCTCACTTACTATGAATAATGATCTGTCTTAGTGAATTACAATTTATGGCCACTTCAGAAAAATGTGGGTTATTTGTTTCTGGTTTTGGTGGTTTGTTTTTTTTTTTTGTTTTTTTTTTTTTTTTTTTTGTTTTTTTTTTTTTTTGGAGTTAGAGCTATAGAAGCTACCTCTCATCTAGGAAACACATAACTATTACATCCCTTTATTTATCCATAGTTGAAACATCAAGAACAGCACCTCAAGTGCAAGTATCTGCTGTTCATATCCAACCTAAGGAATTAAAGCAGCTTGAGGGACCATAGAATCGCTCAAGTTGGAAAAGACCTTAAAGATCATCGATCCTCCTTAAACTGCAGACAGGTCCCACTTTTCTGTCTATGAATACCTGCACAACACCCAAAAGCCAAAGGCTTCTGGAAGAGAAGTGAGAGAATTCACAGGAGTGCCCCAGAGGCACATTTGAGAGACTCACCAGCAGAACCTCTCTCTCCATCTCAGCTTCCACAACACAATGAAGAGCAACAGCCACGGAGAGGATTTCTCTTCACTCACAAAACTGTACAGAGAAGGGGGGAAATAGTAAGGGAACAGGAGACCAACTCTTTACTCCACACCCCCAATCTTTTAGGAATACTCACCTCTTTAATCTCATTAGCTAAAAAGTGTAAAGGTCTGTCTTTTTTTAGTCAGCATGTCAGAGTCCTTTAAGATGTGTCCCTTTTAGACCAGCTGAACATCTGAATTCAGTTTACAAAAACAAAACAAATACCCCATTTGGAAGATTGCTTTCAGTAGTGCCCACTTCAAAAAAAACACATGGTAAAATCCAGCACGAGGACTGAGTTATTTTTGCATGGCAATAAAGAAATAGTACACTCACTCATAAGATGCTGTGTTCTCCAAAACTAAGTACTTTCTTCCCCCCTCCCCTATTTTTTTTTTTTTTTTTTTTTTTAGTGTGAGAAATTGACTGAAATTACTTACACTCACTTTGCAAAAGTTCATCCACTTTAAAGTAGTAAGGAGCAGAGCCACTAAATGACAGCATTTGGCAGGAACAGCACTGAGGACAGGGACACGAAAGGCAACAAGCACCCCACTCACAGCAGCAGCCCAGCTTGCACGGGGGAGGCAAGCACAGCACTCCACCTTGGATTCTCCTTTCTGATCTGCCCCAGCAGTGCCTAAGACTTTGGAAAGACACAAGAGCTGCTCAGTCCATAATAATGAGGTACTTTCTGCCAGCTGGTATTTGGGACCACCACCAGGGGAGGGTGGTGCACAGCCACTGCTGACTCTGTGTTTGTTAGTACCGCAGGTGACTCCTGCTCAGGAGCCAGAGGTGACCATGGGCTGCAGAACAGCTATCAGATGGAGGAAGGATGACAGTCATTAAGGCACTTGCAGCTTAAAAAAAAAAAAAAAAAAAAAAAAAAAAAAAAAAAAAAAANAAAAAAAAAAAAAAAACAGCTTGGCAAGATTGGAAAATGCTGTCGTCAGCAGAAATTCATAAAATAAGTCTTCTTGTAAAATTTATCTTCCTGGGGTTTTCTTTTCATAGTAAGCTTTATTTTCTGAAAATTGATATTCAGCCTTACAAGATATTTACAGCTCTTATGAGCACAGCAATTCCTGCTTTCCTTACTGTTTTGATGTTAGAACTTCAACACCTCCAAGTGCATCGATCTTTATTAGCAACCCCAGCTACATTAAAAACTCAAAGGAAAAGGATGTTGGCTTACCTGCTTGCTAGAGCCATTCATTACAACACATAGAGAGCTTGGCTACACACGAACTCTAACCACAGTAAGTAGGAAGCTGGAGATGCTTGTCATTACTAAAACAAAATAATTTCAAAATCATAGACTCTCATTTTCATATGTAGGTTACTCTGAAGGTGATGCCTCCTATTTATTTCCATGGAAACTACAACACATGTGAAGAACACAATAACACTATTTGATAGAGAAAATTCTCAGCTACAAAATGCTATCTTCAACACAGTCACCACCATCAGCTACACACTTTCACTAGCAGTGAATGAGAGTCCACATGCTGCACAAATGGATGTGACCCACTGTCACCACTGCTAAAATGCACCACTCACTGCCTCATTGTGCTCATATCCACTGTTCAATTTTGTAGCAATTAGAAAGATCAACATGATGGAACGGCGATACAAGACAGGTAATAACAAAGAGACACAGAAAGGTGTTACAAGGAAAGGAAAAAAGGACTACTTACCCACCTCTGAAGACCTAGGCTCATAGAATAAAACACCACAAGGAAGGGAACTCCAGAAAGAAATCCTGCCCCAGTGGCAATCAGCCCTTAAATGAGGTCTAAGAGAGGTACAGCCAGGCTCCACCCCTGCTGGTCACACAGCTGAATTACCTTCACCTGTGCTCCCAGGGCTGACTAGGTCCTTTCCCCAGGTGCTCAATCAGTGGTTCAGGCCCTGACTCAACAGTTACCATAAAGATTTCTATAAACATTCAGCAAGTACCAGTGATGTCAATGGGTGTCATTTTTTCCTCATGGAGGAATTCAGTGACACACCTTTGCTTCATGAGCACTTCCATGTCAGATGCCATTTTGTCAGACTGTCCCTCTGCTGCCATCTGTCACAGAGCAACAAAGTGTAACAGAATACTGGTGGGAAGATTCAGCCTCTGCTGCCATACCAAAATCTGCCTCTGACATCATGGGCCAACATAATAAAGTTGGAGGTATTACTTTTGGAGCAGCCCTTGTAATTTGCTTATTTTAAAACAGCTGAGATGATTCTATTCTACAGACACAGTGAAGCCAATTAACATGGTCACTAGTTGTTCATTACTCAAACCTATGTCCTCCAATTTACACTACCCATATGCTGGGCTAATTTTGTATGGAATAAGATGCCAGAGAAAGGCGCCAGCTCACTAATACATAAAAATTACACATGCTGTAGTGGCTCAGCTGACAGACAGGCCCTATTCCAGGATGGAGCTCTCGACCATTCTGTCACAAAATCTGCCCTGCCCATGTAAATCCTTTAAATCTTTTTCCAGGCTAAAATTGGATTTCAGCAATACGAGGGGGCAGAAGGAGAAGGATTTTCCATGATAACCGATTCTGGTGGTGACTGTGCAGAACTGAATGGGAGGTATTGCAGAAATTAAAAGAGATCACTCTCTAACAGTCTGACGGGATGTATGTGTAAACATGCATTTGTCACAGCACTAAGCCTCAGAAGATTTATTTCCACACCGATGTTCTACTTTGTGCCTCCGACCCAGGACACATAAAACAAAATAGCCACGTAACTAAGCCTAGACATTAAGGTGTTGCAGCCGTGCTGCTGAGGTTAGGGCCTAAAAGGGAAGTCTAAGTCTTTCCAGGAGCTCAGGAGGAAAACATGCTCATATTTTAAGACACTTAGATGCTGTTTGTCATGCACAGGGGTACCTGGCCAGCATGAACTAGAACATGGAGGTTTTCATGGCTGATAAAGAAGGCAAGAGTGAGACCTTTTTGTGTCTGTAGAAAGGAATCTCTCTCCCCTGCCTAATACCTCGGTGGTTTATAGGCTTCCATATATCAAGGAGGGGGATGCAGCACTCACGGGGCTGCCCAGTCCAGCCTGGGTCAGTGCTCATCCTGCCCCAGCAGCACCCAGCCTGCTGTGGGACCAAATGGGGAGCAAGAATCTGCCGAGTTTCCACTCTCACCCAGCACAGGGCACGAGGCTGCAACTGCTCCCAGCCAGTCTGTGCTCCCAACAGGTTCCAGTCCCTCCTACCTGCCCTCTGCACAGCCCTCTTCACAAACATGCCAGCACAGCCCAAGGGAGTTTGTTTCTGCCTACTTCAGCAAAGATAGCCAACAACATTTAAACTTTCAAGCAAAGTAGAATATAGAGAGAAGTTTAAGGAAATAAAAGCTGGATTATTTTTTTTTCTCTTTACCTACTGAGGAAGACAAAGTAGTGGTGCAGGGGCTACGTGAACTTTCCACCATGCATTACTGCTCATTACAGAGTGTAATCCAGCAGGGAACACCAATCAAGCAGAGCATATGAGAGGCAGAAGCACCATTAGCACCCGAACAACAGCTTGCAGGGGTGAGTCCAGGACCCTGCCAGGGCTGGAATTCAGGTACACAGCCTCCTTCATCTTCATTATCACATAACACAACCACACTCGGTTGTAAAAGGAAGGTCCTCCTGCCGAGACAGACCACAGATGCAAACATAAGTGTCTATAGAAATTAGCAAGGCAAATAGATCAGCAGAATCTTACACAGGCCTGCGACCGCTATTATATTTGGCTGTGGCAGCTTTCCTGGTGGATAGCAAACACTAAGTGAAGGGAAGAAAAAAATCTATTGCACCTTCCCTGTCAGTGAGCCATGTGCAACCCAGCCAGTAAATAGCTGAGCTAATTCACAGCTGTCACATTTAAAAATGCCACTGAAGTGCCAAAGAGAACGCAGAAATTCAGAGCCGTGCATTGTCCCCAGTCTGCAAGAATAATACTCCCAACCTCTGGTCCTCTTCTGGCAAAGGTCACTGGGCTAATATGGCTGATAAGTGTAATTCAGAAGGCCAACTGTCATAGCAGATGAAATGCATGTTTTCTTCCCAGCTTTGTAATGCAAATCAGTATGTTCTGTTGAAAAATGACAATTTCAAGTTTCCTTCTTGTATTCAAATGAAAAGGGTGCTGGTTCTCCTGATTTGCAGAGTCATATTCTCTTTATGCACAGGACAGCGAGGGCAGCTAGCTACATTGTGAGCCTTGCTCATTCACCTAGCACGCTGCTCACCAGACCTAGAGCATGTGGGAAGAGGTTGTCGCCCTCCACATCACACAGGGTGCCTACAGCAGCTCCAGGACAGCTGTGTCCACTAGGAGCCAGCTGAAAACAACAAACCTTTACACACGTGTTACTGAGCAGACTGACATAAAAAAAGATTTCAAAAAAATCTGCTTGTTGCTAATTGGAAAGTAATGTCTCTACTAAAAAAAAAAAAAAAAAAAAAAAGTGTATTTTTGCATCTTGTATCCTTGTTAAAAAGCAAATATCATCTGCTTTTCTGCACACATCTTGAACCTGGTACGGGAATCTCACAGTTCCAGAACACCTATTTAAGAACACAGGAGTTTAAGAGCCTGCTGAAACCTTTTAAAAACATCACATACAGCTTCAATCTTTGAAGCTTTGAAGCTTCAATCCCAGAGCCTTCCTGAGAATAATGGCGAAGTTAAATCAACTTTACTCTGGGATTACTCTGCCCCTCCAAGTCTCCCCTTGGTCAGAAGTAATTTATTAGAAGATTACCTCCATTAGAAACAATTCTCCATCCTCCTTGGATGCATTTCCCTCCAAAGAGCTTATGCTAGACTTTGAGAAGCTGGTTAATCAAAAGGACATCTGAATTAATTTCACTAATGTTCTTCACAAAGCGCAGGCATTGCAGTCAGTCTTCTAAGGCGTATGGACAGCCATCCATTCCATTATTCCTCTATTTATTACAGATACAAATTCATTCTCCACCAAAGTTTTGCACATCATATTGCTTTTAATAATGTCTCCGAAGTTTGAGTGGTAGGTGAGCTGTCTCACAAACAGCAACTGCTTTCAGTTTGTGTATTAAACTGATTTACAGTAGAGTTGCTGGAGTTCTCTTCTGCATAGCTATATAGGATAGTAAATATTACAATATGGGAAAGTATTCGTAAAGTATGCTAGCAGACAGGGCCAATGATGTTTTTATTAGCTCAGAAAACAGATCAATCTGGCCTTGTCAGAGCAGAGTAAAACGTGGTTCTTCCAGTATTAATACATGAAATCTCTGTTAGCCTATGATATAGAGTAAACAAAAAGAGTTTAAATACCAAGCTTTCTGTGCCAAGAAAATTGTTTCACAGAATATATAATTTAATCATCTGAAAGGGTGGAGATATCTTCCTCATCTATTTCAATTACATCTATTTCATACTCAAGAACAATAAAAAGTTAATAGAGTCCTTGGCCTGGGGGGAAGCAAAACAAGGAAATGTATGCAGTCTTTCCTTATATATTATTAAGCACATACATAGTGATTGTCTATTTCTAGGTACTCCATGCGTCCTACTGCTGTTCTGCAGCCTGCTCTCTGTGTTGCACTGCCTCTGATAGCTGGAGAGTTCCAGCACGCCGTGCAGAAGGGACCTGTTCTGCCCAACAGGAGTGAGCTCCCAGCCACCTGCCAAACCCACAGCTTCCAACAAATCCTGGCTCCAACAAGAAGTCCCAGACAATTCAAACTCTGCACCAGCCAAGAAAATAAAATGTTAACTAAAATACTGTGATAGTAAACAGACTGGATTTAGCTGCATTGTTAAAAAAAAAAAAAAAAAAAAAAAAAAAAAAAAAAAAAAAAAAAAAAAAAAAACCAGCAGCAGATATGGAAAGGATGATACAGAATGTAACTTCATATTTCCCACACAGAAGTAGAAGTTCAATCAACAATGCACTGAAATAAGGAGCAATAGAACTGAGGATTTCCTCCTTACTTACATTTCTTTTACTATTCTGTGGTTTAAGCAGTAACAGCGTAGCATCTCTCTGGCATTTCAGATGCATGTTCTACCTGCCCTCCTCCCTCCCTACCCTCCAAATATGCTGTCATTTCGAAAAGCAAAGATTTTGATTAATGAGTTCTTTCTGCCAAAAAATAGTCTTGCAAGCAGCAGAATGAAAATAAGTTACATTATACGGAACACATAACTACAATCCGTCTGCACAAAAATATCCAATTAGTAGCAAGAGTTGCTGGCTTATGAGTCATTAATGAATACTTCTATATGCTGAATATTCATATCTTTTTGTTTATGACATCGCCTCCAAGCTTGACCCTTTGTCATCACATCCGAAGGATGAAAGCTTTAAATGAGGTATTAACAAATTCTTAAATAGCTTTTTTTAAACAGCTTGGAAAAACTATTGAACCATGACTGTTTGGTCAGAGACAAATATTGAAATTCCAACACACCATTTACTTGGTATTTCAGTAGCTGAACATACGAATGCCACCTGTTTCACCATATACAGTGTTCCCTTACTAGAGTGAAGAAATTACCGGTTATGCAGGTCCTTGCTATGCAGTGAACTCTCTGTGGGCAACTTCCTTATGCCCACGTGGTGACCAGCAGGTACAGAGTGCAAAAAAGCCAGGTTCCTTTTGTAAGGCTGCATCAAGAGGAATTTGCTTTTAATTCACTTCAACTTAAAAAAGGCAGTATGATTCCATCAGATATACAGGTTAAAGACAAACTCAATATCTATTTTATCTTTCTACTCCTTTTACTAACCCTATAACTGTTTTTCAAAATTATGTACAATTTACTCCATATTTTACAGTAAGACAGTTACCAAAGTTGGGCAATTCGCAATTTTTTCTTTAACTTCTGGTGGCTAATAATATTTGACTCATGGACAATCACACTGCCAACACCTCTGAGTATCATGCTGGTTTGAAACAAAAGTCACTCAGACCCCTTACAAGCGGGGAAGCAGTTTCTTCCTGCTTTTTAACATTTCCCTGCATAGCCAGGATAAGTCTTCCCACCCTCGGGAAGGCTGCAGCACCAGATGAGTCCAGCTCCTTGCCTTTCTGTCCAGAGCACCCTGTTAGAAGCCATCTAGCCATAAGCTGGAACAAGAACAGATGGACTGACATGCAGCACTTCTGCTTCTCTCTGCTATTTCACTGGTGCAAGAAATGCTGGCCGTGAAAGAGAGGGCTTACTGGAGAAGGGGCACTGCCCATCCCAGAGCTGAGCACAACAACCAGGGGACAATCCAAGAAAGATCCACAGTGAAAGAGGACTTTGCTACACATACATAATCTTAGCATCTGGAGTATTTTCTACTGCTTGATTTTGGATGTGCTCACCAAATCACAATGGTATTGGTACACCTCCAGTTTTAGCAGAGCTGGGGTGGTCATGGTGTGATCCTAGCTTTGTCCTGGTGCTGCACACAATTCCTACACAGCCCAGAAGATTTCCAGGTTTCCAAATTTAAGTCCCACATTGTGGCCATTCCTGCACACACACACCGATGCTCCGCTTCCCCTCTCTTTCAAGAGAAAGCAGAACAGTAAGATTCAGATGCTTTCAGCTGCCCTGGCTGCCTAATACATGAATGCTGTTGAAAGAAATCCATTTCTAGTTATTTTGAGGTTTCCATAGGGTCATTAACAACTGTTTACTAGAGTGGATAGTGATAGGACAAGGGGAAATGTTTCTAAACTAAGACAGGGGAGGTTTAGGGTGAAGTTTTTCACACAGAGGTGGTGACGCACTGGAACAGGTTGCCCAAGGAGGTTGTGGATGCCCCGTCCCTGGAGGCATTCAAGACCAGGCTGGATGTGGCTCTGGGCAGACTGGTCTACTTGCTGGCGACCTTGCACATGGCAGGGGGGTTGAAACTAAATGATCTTTGATGTCCTTTTCAAGGCAGGCCATTCTATGATTCTATGATTTTATGATTGCATGACTATTTTTCCTTATGGAGGGTTTGAGAAAAAGCAGTTTTGTGGTAGACTGCTCCTTTTAGATATAAGAAGCCATGTAAGGTAGAGGACGTTAAAAAAGAAGAATGTGCAGAAAAGACTCACGTGCACTATTTTAGGTTGGATGAAATACTTTACAGTGAGAGAACTAAAGAGCTCAATCTGTTTATCTTATCAAGAAGATTGAGCTGTGAGTAGATTACAACAGATAAGCACCTTTTGGAGAGAAAATACCAGACACCAAAAGAAACTTTAATCTAGCTAAAAATCTAAAAGGTATAACAAGAAGCAAGAGCTGAAAGCAGATTAAATCAAGCTAAAAATTACGAACATGCTGTTAACTACAAATTTGGTGAGTTATTGTACCTGATAATGGACTGAGAGAAATTCAGTTGTCTAGGAGAAATAGCAGATTTGCATGGCCAACACTTTTTGGCCCTTCACTTGAATTTCAGAGTGGGGTGGGAGAATGGGAAGTATTCCAGTTTAGCAAAGCGCAGCTTATACTTCCTACCAAAATAAAACAACTTTGCTAGCCTATGCTTGATTCCTTTCTTCCACTGCTCTGACAAAAGACGTATTGTTAATTTTGTCAATTAATTTTGCTAATAGTGAAATCATTGAGGTATTTTAATGTACAGCTTTCTATTTACTGTAGATTTCAGTTAAAGCAATTGCTTTGAAGACTCACAGGCCATTTAGCTTGCTCTCAATATATACTGTAGGTTTCATTAAAATGCACACAAAGAATCATAGAATTGCTCAGGTTGAAAGACCTTCAAGATCATCAAGTCCAACCTAACCATACTATCCTAACTCTAATGCTACAATGCTACAATGAATACATAGAATATCATAGAAACTGCTACTATTTAATTAGAAATTGCATTTAACTAAACAAGGTACAATAAACTAAATTATCTTCAATTTTTACAAAATAATCTAATAGACATAGTACTACTATGTTCACGTAAATGAGAGTAGGACTTCACAAAGTAAAGCATAAGAAAGCCTAAATATTTATTGAAGAAACAAATTAAAGATCCACAGTGTGATTATCCATCACTTCCCCATCAACCAATACTTCAGATATTATCTGCAATTTTGCCCAGCAAACCCGCTTGGGAACTAAACACAGAAATCTCTCAACTCTGCATTAGGATGTCTGATATTTCTCAAGAAAGAAATGCATGCGCCAAAAACACAGGTTGAGTAGCTATATTAAGTGATAGCCAGGAAGCTTCAGGAAACATCAGAAAATATTTGAATAGCATTGGAACTTGTTCATGGTGAGAAGTCTAATTGTGAAACTTACTATGAGATTTAATATCTCACAGAAAATAAACTGTGTAGATGCTGAAATTTATATGTGCAGCATGAACTACCCTAAAGTGTTCAGGATTTTAAGATCTATAGTAAATGCCCCTTATTAATCAGCTTAAATAGTAATTTGAAGTGCTTGTGTAACAAGAAGTCCTTTGAGGTCACACAGGACTGGAGACTTACACTGACAGACGACATCAACTGCAAGACAACAGGAAGAATGTGCACCCCACTAACACATCAAAAAATTAATCTGCAAAGCAAGATCTAAAGTAATCAAGAATTCAGAAATTTAGGCAGAAATTTCGGGGTGAACACATATGACTGAATAGAAGACCTGTGCACACAGAGTACCAGGTATTCAAATTAGCAGGAACAGGCTAAAGCAGAGCAGCACACATTCATGGCCACTGTTAAGACAAGTGAAGAGCTCTGCTACAACATATACTGGAGTCAGCTCAAATTGCCTGCAATAATATCTCACATTTCACACACAAAAGAACATGAGATATTTAAGAAAAGCACAACGCAGAGTGCTGCTTCAGATGTGGGCTCAGGCAGTGAAATGGGCAGGTCCTGCGCAGCATCAGGCACAGGAGTGGGGGGTGGTTCTATTCCACTGGCTTGATCCCAGATGACAAGATAAGGGAAAAGGTTGCACCAGTGATAAATTAACCACAGAAAAAAATCATTACCAACTTTCAAATATGCAAAACATAGGTAGAAGTCTGGAATAGATGAATTTGAGGATTACTCAGTTAAATTCCATCTGTAGCTCTGCCTGTCATCTAATTTCCATAGTTTAGAAAATATCAGAGAAAACGGAACTGAAAGCAAGAATTGTGGAGAAACTGCTTTTGGCTTACTAGATATGATCAGCAACTGCAGAACGTGGATGGCCAAAGTCCAGAGAGGAGAAGCTTCTAGGGACAAGAGAACAATTTAGAAATGCTTCACAGGAGAACCGCTGACACAAAAGATGGGGAACAACCACAGCTGCAGTAAATGGCATTACAAAAGGTTGTGAACCTGCAAGAGGAGGATTTCGCTGCACAATGTTTACCTGAGACAGCAGTTGTGTGGGGAGCTCAGCTCCCAGGAACTGAGGTAAGTGCAGCCCCCACCAAGCAGCAGGTTGGCATGGTGAGGATGGCCCTGGGACACATGGGGTGGTGGCCCTGGATAGCCCTCTGCAGCCACCCCCGCCCTGATTTGCCATCTCTGCTGGAACATGGTGCACCCAGGGAAAGCAAAACTTAAGCAAGCTATTGCTCATGTTGCCGTGGATTTATTCTCTTAACTATCACTAAGGTGACTTCCTAATCACCACCTGAACAGCTCTTTCTTATCAGGCCACTGAACAGAGTTTTCTCCATCATCTCCTCTCAATTTTAATTTCTTCTGCCCCCCCCCCAAAAAAAAACCAAAAAAGCCCCACAACCATAGTTTAAGGTATTTATACTCATTTCAAGAACAGTTGCTCCTTGCCTATCTTTACTTTTAATGTGTTACTGATGAGCAAGGCTGAGTCAGATTTACAATTAAGATATTTGGTCATGCAATTAATGATGAAATTATCTGAAGCATGTGTTAGTAGTGCAATTTTGCTCCTGTGCAAGCTGACAGGAGTTCTACTTCTGACTTCAGTGACAACAGAGTCAGCCTAATGGTGAGCAATTCAGAGTTTTCTAACTTAAAGCCTTTTTAATGCCACGAATAGCACACTGTATCCTTGGTAGCATATCTTTGAGGCTATCTGTTGGCAAAGCTTAATTATCCAGTATCAGTTTTCAATTACAAGTATATGAATTCTGACATGGCTGTTAGAAGCCTAACAAGTCTTTACTGAAAATGTATGAGCATTCTCTGGTGTTCTTAGGCATAATTTTTTCCTTCATCGGAGGAAAATGTGACCTCTTTACTGGCATTAGCAATGACATTGTAGTTCATAAACTATCCTTGGTTGGGGTTGAAAAGTACTGTAATTATGTGATATATTTCCCTGAGGAAAAAAAAAAAAGCAAAACAGATTCTGCTTGGTGTGGCATTGCCTGACAGTTCAACACTCAAGAACTAGAAGGCTAAAGATATTTTAAGTCAAATAAAGCTTACAGTAATAAAGTATAGTCCAGTATATACAGAGAGAACTCATTGTCTTAAGAGTAAAAACAGTAGAAAAAGAATTCTGACTTACACTGCAATTTTCTCTAAGTTTGATCATGCTTCTTACTACAATTTCCCTGCAAGTATGGTGGCATCAAGACTGGTTTAGAGCAAGTCTTGTCCCTGATCACAGTTCTGAAGTTCACAAAGTCCTCCTGTTCCCGAAGATTTTCTGCTTAACTACCATTAGAAAAATGGTATTGGGAGCAATAGTACCTGGAGAACACTACGGAGAAAGTTGTTCTTCTAGAGAAAAGGATTCCTAATTTCATTGCTTTCAGCAAGCTTCTATTTTAAAATCTTTAAATGATAAAATCATAAAAATACACAGTGAAAACAGTCACGCCATTAACTGTTCTCAAATGCAGTATGATTATAACAAACCTTGCAGATGCTCCCATAATCAGCAAGGCTACATGATTAAATGAGGAAGAAGAGATACTTCGAAATCTTCTGCTCCTATTCCTAAATATTTAGAAAATGCAGTTTTAATGTTGCAAATTATATTTCTTTATGCTGTTATTTCCCTGTGTTGGACGCTGTGACAGCAGTCTGAATATCATACCATATGATTTCCAACCAGCAAAATCTATTCTCAACAGGAATTATGCTCCACTTATTCCAAATGTTCTGAGGACATCAAACATATTTGTATAAATATGCTGTATCATAATTGTTAGTGCTCAGAATTCAGACAGCATTTTTACAGCTTCAAGGTGCTATACAAACATTCAGCTGATTTATTAATTAAATTTTCTAACTAGGGACATAACCTAGATTTAGTTAGAAGAAAGCTGTGCATGTAAGAAGGCTGGGTAAACAGGTTTATCATGTGTACAGAAAAGACCATACCAAGTTTTCATAGGAAGCCTTCCCCATTAAAAAAAGGCAAAGTTTCTTAAAAAATGTTGAACTACTACAATCTTTTTTTTCATTTTTCCCAAATGCTGGGAAGTGGTTGGTTAGTCCCTGTGAGAATCACAGTCTTACCCAGTTCTCCTCCTTGGTGACCAAAATAAGACTCCCACCAGCTTTAACAGACATACAGCTCAGCCTTTGAACCCTGGGAAGCTTCTAACCCCTGGCATACAAACAAATGTGCAGCTGTACTGGTCAGCTTGGACCACCAGGCAGATTTTCAGAGATACTTGGAACTTGTCTTTCCAGGTTCTTCTAAAGCAAAGGTGCTTTCCACTGAAATCAATAGGACCTGGGTAACTATTTTAGAAAATTTCTACCCGCCATTCCTGTCTTTCCCTACTTCACAAACCTGTGAACCAGTACCCTCAATATTACTGGCCTGCCTTCTGTATTTTATTACCATATTGGGGGAAATTTTCAGGCTCAGTAAAGAGTTACGACCTAGATTTACAAAAATATTTAGGTCTGTAATTTCTGTTCGCTACTTAGCATCAGTGACACAGAGAACCTTATAGCCCATCTCCAGCGAGGTTTTTGCTATGAACCATTTACTTTGCAGATGAATTTTGCCCAAGCTCCTGAACTGATTCAAGTCAAACACTTTATAACTAAAATCATCTGTCTTCTACGGGTTTAAGTTCTGACAATGCAGGAGAGTAAAAGTCTCTCATCTGATATAGGAGTGTCTCTACTTCTTATTCTTCTTTCTTTGGCATATAGTAAATTGAGCCTTGGCAATAGAAATACTGTGGGGAAATAAAGATAATTAAGAAATATAAAGCATGTCACTTTTCTTGAACCCAGTTGGAATCTTGGTTTTGTGTCTTTCTTGTAGGATTATAAGCGTAGCTTTAAGTCTGCATTCTCATAATTTTACATAATTGACCATTTGCAACCTTCTATAATCTAAAATATCTAATAACTATGCACAGAAACTGAGCCCTTTCCATAATATTTATAAATATTTCATATGAGCTGGAGTTAATATAATTTATTTATAATGCATGGGAGTCTGCAGTAGGTTTATAAAAATAATGGGTGTTAACATGCAGTCATGATTTAATAATCAGAAACTAATTTCCAAAATACATACAGGGAGTGGCTTGTTCCAGTAATCAGTAATAGTATAGAGGTGCAAATATAGATGAATGACTAAGGTATGGTTAATAAAACTTACAGGGTGGAGCAAGGATGGCGTTAACAAGAACTTCATCCAATCTTCACCCAACCCGTCCCTTATTCCTTTCAGTTTCTGCTAGGACAGAATTAAAATAGCTTCCCCAGAAATCCACAGGCTGCTGGATGAATACCCTACTCCTGCTGGCAACTGCTGTGGTGGAGGATGACATAAGTATATGATGTCACCATGGTGCAATAACACAATCCAAGGATTTCCACCTTCTCAGGAAGCAGCCCAGGGGCCAACAAGTTGCAAAAGCCATTAAACATCTATTAACTAATTGATTCAAAATTGTTAAAAGGAAAGAAAAGCTCTTTATCTATTCCACAGCAAATGCCTCTCTCTCTTATCTGATACACTGACATTGCTTAAGCAATTCCCATAACATTTTAGAGATCTACTTTGCAGATGGAAGAGAAGAAACCTATCTGCAGGAGAAACCAGAGGAAGTTTCCACGGTGACTTAAGAACATTAATGCAACTGAAATGGACCTTCTAGTTTTCATTTACTGTGAATAAAAGAGTGCAGAAATAAGCAAGTGCGTGCACCTGATGATGAAACTAAGACAACAGCTGCAGTGAGACAATCACGTGCAAGCTATCCTGTACAGCACCACAGGAAAGGAACAGACCTCCCACATTAATCTCGCTTTACACGCACCTTGATTCATTTCTCATACTCATTAGTGTATGAAAGAGTGAAAAGCAGTGATTGTTCATATTATTTGGTGATAATTCCTGCATTTGGAAAGGGAGATACAACCTTAACAGCTACAATTATCCCTCAAAAGCATTATTTCAGTCATGCACATGCTGCTTCCCTGCAGTTCCAGCCACACATCGCTTATTATTCATTACAAAACTAACCGCACTTTCTATGGCAGTCCACTGACAAAATGACTTTAGATTTCTTCACAATTTTTGCACTGCTCAGCATCAATAAACTATGAAATGTATTTTAAAATAAAGCCATTTAAAGCATTGTTTTCTAATACATTTCAGGTTATCCATTTGAGAAATGCTTGTCTTTGGAACTCTAAGATTGCTGGGCTGAGCAAAAGAGGCTTAAAAAAACAACAACAAAAACAAGTAGCTCAAATCCCCATTTTAATAAAAAATTAAGAATATGAATGGAGTAAGCAGTTATTTCAGGGCAGCTGGACCAAGTTTCTCAGAAGTAAACGGGTGTTCAGGCAATGACTTGTGACTTAACGCAACTCTGAATATTGCAATTCTCCATTGTAAAAGACTTTGTATTTTCTGTTTGGTAAGATATCTTGCATATTTATTTACAAGAGAGTATAATTACAAAGACAAAAGAACCCTTAAGAACTAATATGAGATTATTCCCCTAAGTATTGTTACCTACAAGCTTCAGCATCTGCAGTTATAAGCTGTATTGCCTCAACTCTCATAAGAATATTTAGCACATTCTTCCTTCTGGCTCCTGATCTCCCCTGAATCTCTTCGCTTGCTGCTAGTGCTCACTATGTGTTGTTCCAGGAGGGTCACATTAGCTTCCAACCAGAACAGCATGTTTTTAGTTCCTGTGAAAATATCATTTTGATCCATCCTACTAAATATCTACAAATCTAAAATAATATATTTATGATGCTATAAATAACATATAAAAAAAATCATTGCAACATATATTTGTTAAGCCCAGAATGTTTCTCATTCTGGATATAGATCAGGCAAAGACTATGAAAAAGGAGAACAACTGCTTTATTTCATGTTCTTACAAACGTTTGCCAAGCTGTTTGTGCCCTACTGCTTCAATAACCAACAGTATGTTCCTCATGTACCTCTAACCACCGTTTTTCTGTTTAGTTAGAGGGGCATTGCAAACTGGACAGTCAGGAGAATGCACATGATCAAAGCTTAAAGTTATAGCTGATGTCAATTCTGGTCTGAGTTAAATGCTGGCCAGGACTGGAAACAGTGGCCATACTACCCGGCATGACAAATGCTAATGTCAAAGCAGGTCCTTCCATGTTTCAGTCATTGTGAATCTAGCCCCATATCTGAAAACAAAGCTGCAGAAATCAGAGTGGAATGATAGTGGAATAAGGTCCAAGTGGCCATCACATTGCAGGCAATGTTCAGAAGTTCCATATCTGAGCTATGCACACATTGAAATCAGTTACAGGTTTAGCATCAACTACAAATGGATGCTAGATGCATCTTCTTGGCATTTAACTTCTGGTTTCAGAAACTTTTCTTTGTAACTCTTTCTCTGTACTTGTGTATAAGTTGAAAAAAAATTGATTCTATTAAACTATTTGCCTTTTGAAGATCCTTCGTTCTCTTTTCCCAGAAGACAGACAGCATTCATTGCCCATCCTTTTGCTCTTAACAAACCCCTGTTCAGCTTGGTCCAGTTTTGCTTTTATGTAATTACCTGTCTGTCGCAAGCAGTCCACATCAAGCTCTATTTTATAAATGAAACCTCCAGATTCACATCTTTTGCCCTCAATAAACAAGCACAAAGTCAGTACGCAATATCTCAGATCCTGAAATCATTACTTGAACCCCTGACAGTGTATGAACTCAGAGGACTAGAGGGCTCATGTGTGCCTCTTCCCACCAGTATCAAGGCCACAAGAATACGTGATGTCAAATATAATGCCTTTTGAGATAATGGGTCAGGAAAGCAGGGAATAAATGATTAGGAAAAAAAACACTGCACCACAGAAACCTTACTCTTAAATTCTCTGGAGAATTAGAGATGTCTAAAAACAAGCAAAAAATCTCAAGACACACAGCCCAGCTGTCCCAGCTCACAAGCACTATGTGGGTCCATGTGTCAGATGGGTCAGTCCTCCTCCTGCCTCCCATAATCTGCAGGATCTAGTTCATGTCAACTCCTCCTTGCAAACAGAAGCCACATGCAGTCTTTGCTTCTTGGCTTTCTCTGTTCAGCTGTTCTCTCTCAGGAAGAAAACTCTGTCCCAAAGGCACAAGCACCCACTGAGCACACCAAACTTCTCTTGCTCCCTCTCCATCACTGGCTGTGTGAGACCAATATCCTCACAATACCAGGGACAGTTCCCCAGCTCAACGTGGCATGAATTACCTGATGCAATTACTTGGATTTTTTTTTTTCCCCTTCATGCTCTTTTTTTTTTTCCTTAATGGAAACCATAACAAGTACATAGAAAGCAGAGCTCCTCAAGGCATTTAAGGAACTACAGCATTTTGGGGAATCAAGTGTTCAGGCTGAAATGCCGGTGACTCACTTGAATAGTTTAGATGACTTTTCATACAAGAGAATACCGTAATAACAGCATATATGAGAATAAATTTGTAAATATTGCTGATCAGACTTCAGCTCAACTGATATTTTACTTATCAGAGTAAACATATAAACTCTAGTGTCAGCTTAAAACTTTAATCATTTAATTCATCTGTTCATTCATTCATCTTTTCTATAGCTTGATCTATTGGTCTAGCTCTCCAATGTAAAAATATTAGTGCAGCAAATGTCACAATTTTAATTTGTAACCAGTGTCCAATACACATGCCATAAAATATTATTTCAATCCCTTAAAAGGAAAAGGGGATTTTTTCATGATTTAATTGGACAGTCTTGTGCATTAAATATAGTAATAAATGTCTTGCAATGCAGGTGAAATTGAAAATATAAATAACTGCTGTTGACTATGGAAAAGTGAAAATCCTGACATTTATGTCTAAGTAATAGACATGTCTGCAAGAGAAGGAAAGCAACCAGAGTCATCTTGGCCCTGACAACCTCTGTCTTCTACCAAAAGGCTGAAGGATATACATAAGCGCGAGTGCAGGGACAAGGAAATAACACCAGCACCTCTCTCAAAATGAGTAGAGCAGAGCTGCCTCAGAGACAGTGCCCAGGGGACTGCTCACTTGGAGCTCAAAAGGCTCCAAGCTGTGTTCTGTTTACAATTAATCTTCTCCAATTTAGATCTCTTCTATGAAATGAATCCTTTCGGTGCCTACCTCGTTTGACCTAAGCAAATGCCTACTTATCTGTACTCAAAGTGCCAAGAATACCATATATATGGTATATGATATATGATCATATATATGATACATATGTTCTGTTCTCCACCACTTAAAATTTTTTTTGTCATAAAGGCCAGCTGCTTGCCACAAAAATCTTCTGTAAGGACATCTTCAGAAAAAAAATAAAAAAAGAAAAAAGAAAAAGAAAATAGAAACCAAAAAGAAAGTGATCACATCATGCAGAACTATGCAAAAAGTTACAAGAGCATGATAAAAAATGATTAAAATTCACTTGCTTTTTGCTTACAGCAGAGCCAATCATAATAGCTATTCATACGGATGCCTCACACCAGAACTTGTGAGGTTAAAATAGATGCTTTTGGATTAATGGGTAATGGCTTGACCTACAGGTGCACTTTGTGCTAATCTTTACCAAGTGTATGCTAATCTGCAGCACACCACTCAAAGGGTCAGCAGGAGTCCCTTGACGCAGAACCGGTTCTGGAGACCCAAGACACAGTTTGCCTTCTCTCTTCAGCTCTGGGGACTGGCCTGGGTCTGCAGGAGCCCTCTGCAGAAGGGCTGGGCAGCCAAAGCTACAGCGGGAATATAAAGGAGAAAGTAAGGCTGAATGCGCACGCTTGCAACTTATGAGCTGAGTCAAGACATGTCCTCTTTAGCACTAAAATGTTCCTAGTATTAGAATAATGATTTTATCTGTAAAAAGAGACAATGCTGCAAATTAATATTGTTGGTTGCTATTTGAATATACATGGAAAGGCTTTACTATAATATCACACTGAAAATCTTTATTTACAGGCTACTCAGTTCATTATCTACCAGGACTGATTCATCAGTTCATCACAATCATGACGCATCCTTCAAATTCAGAATGATGTGTACCTTGCATTTTACAAGTAAATACATGAACTATTGCTGGCATTAATTTATAGTGTAATGTTGCTTCCATTAAAATTCAAGATCTTTTCTTTAAGGAGAAAAAAAAAAGCTGTTGAAATGATTTTTAAATATATACATGGAAATAGAACAATCGTAATGAGATTAGTATAGCAATTTTAATTTCTTCCCTCCCAAACACCATAATAAACAGGAGCATAAATGCATTTTGAAAAAGTTTGTACCAGTTTCTAGCTAAATTTCCAGATACAAGGGAAAAAAAAGCACTGAAAATTCTTTCCAATATCCCATTGTGTTCAGTATCAATTTACCAAAACACAAATCAGTGTTTCCTATAAAGCCAAGCAGAGGCAAACTTCAGAAATAAGTTCACTTATCTCATCTACCAAATTCTGCAGAAAGCCATACCTCCTCTGTTTTAAAGTACAAAGATGTGCATATTACTGCTTATATCTTTCTGATATGAAACATAATTCAGTCTGCTAAAGTCCGTTTTCATGCTTAGATCCTATTCTATAATCTAATAAGGCATTAGAACCCAACCATACACCTTATAAGAGAACCCTTTTTCCAAAAAGTTTATTGCCCTTTTCCAGAATTCATTACAAGTTGTTAACTTGTAGCAGTAGAATTCTGCTCTAACCATTGTAGAATGCTCTGGAAGCTGCTGTTATGCAGCACTACAGCAGTACAGTCATTTCAATAGCAAACCCTGTCAAACAATTAATGTTTATATCATTTTAAACTTGAAAGCATGATTAGCCATCTCTTTCATTACCTAAAGCAGTTGGTTAGTGCTGCCCTTTACTGGTTCGTAATGGTATACCACAAATCAGAAATAATGGTTACCTGACAAAATGTGGTTCGGCTACATGAAAACTAAATGAGTATCCTTTATCACTCCCTGCAGGAGTTCCACGCTCCTCTTACATGAATGCCAATACATGATTCTTCATAAACCAATTTTTCAAGTAGCAAATATTTTTATATACGTATTTCTTGTCTTCATTTGGAGAGCTAAAATAATTTCAAACACTATTACGTGCCAAATACTCTTATGTTTTTATCCCATGTAGGAATGTGATTGTAATTCAATCCTGAATGCTCTATATACGTGAAAAAAAAAATTGATCAACAACAATGAAAATCATTCCTGGAATGTTTAAATTCCATATACAAGTATCGCTCTGATTAAAATTTTTGCTAATAAGTAATGTCCATAAGTATGCATGATCACATGTGTGATTGGGCAAATAACCACTAGCTTGCAAGACAAGTCTACTGACCTGCAGAGGGAACAGAACATAGCTGGTCCTTTAAAATGGCAAAAATTATCATCATTGTACCTAAACATTAAGCTCAAATTCGAAGCTGGATTCAGGACTGAATGGTTGTTTCAGCTGCTACCACAACCACAGCCAGTAAGTTATATGTCTTCAAAAAGCTATTTTTGGAAAGGAAAGCCAATTAGAATAGTATTAATAGCTCAAGGATATCAGAAAACAGATGACAAATTATTAATAATTACTGTATGTATGACATGTGCCAATCACAAGCTTGGATGCATAACTCTGACCAGAGCAACAACAGTTTCTCACAAGAAGTCCCTGACTCAAAGACCTGACAAACTGTTAAAAAACAAGAACAGGAAATATTTTCGAAGTACACAATTAAAAGACAGAACTTTCATTTCAAAAACAGATTCAATATTTTTGGACAAATAATCTGTTCCTTTCAATTAAGTTTGAAAAATTTGTGAAGTTTGTATTGGTGCAGGTCATTTCTATGAAATATTTTGTTTTTAAAAGCCTGTTTGAAAATTAAAAACAAACAAACATAATCAATTTAACCGTGCACATTTTTGATCAATTGTGTTGACAGCTGTATCCTTGGTTACCCATGCAGGTGAGCAAGCTCACCCAGGAGTAGGCTCAGGTGCAGCAATGGCAGTCTCTGCAAATAAATTTCTGGCAAAAAAAAAAGAGTGCCTAAGAAAAAGCTGATCTGAGAAGAGAGAAATTCAGAATATTGGGGAAAATGAAATTTTTCCTGCAATGCAATTTGTATAATCCTGTTCAGTGTACAAATGGTTGAGTCACTCATGCCCCGTTACTCTGAAAGCATTCCTGCTAGGGTACCACACTTCCATCTGGTAAGTTTTGGGCCCCGAGCAGCAACTTGACTTGTATGGACTTTTTCTCCTACAGAATGCAAAATGATAGCATGAAAACGTTACAGACACCTCTGATTCATCCCCTTTCTTATTTTACACTGGACTATTAAGGTTTAACTTTTCTGGAAGGTTTCAAGGATTTCCACCCACGCTGCTAACCACAGTCAACAAAATGAATAGTTAAACTTTCAACAAATATGAGACTTAGCCAATTTTTTCATCAGTAGCTTGACGATAAGAAAGGTAAATATAAAAACTATGAAGTCTTTAAAAAGCAGACTAATAAAAGTCTTTCTTTTTACAACATCTCCTCTGTGTTAGCATTTCCCTGGCTTTCCCACAGTCAGCTCAACCTACTCTAGAAAGATGCCTTTTTCAAGTGATGCTTGGTGAACTACCAATACATTCAGCTTCACTGAAGTGGTAGACAAACTATATTCTGTCTTGTAACAGAAAGGGATGTTAAAATATGATCCAATTTGTTAACAAGGGTTCGCTGGCACAACTACAGCTTCTAGAAGAACCAGCTGCTGCCTGCTGTGCAGTAACCAAAAGAAGTAATACTGTACCTAGGAGCTGTGACACCACCACCCTCCAGGTGAACCAGCCGTTACGAGCAGTACAACCCCTAGGCTTTGCCTCTAGGTATTTCAGCTGCTGCTGGTTCCTAGGAAATGACGAAACCTAAAAAGTCTGGGCTCTGAAGGGAGTAATCAATAGGAGAGGGAAGGGTCTATCTAGATCTGCTGCCCTCACTATTCCAATATCCTTGTTCCACATCACAGAGAGACGTTCCCTGAGCAGGAGGAGTGACTTCAACCCCAAGGAGGCTGGTTCCTTCTTTCTACTGCAGAGATGAAGATAGATCCTCTTATATCTCATTTTCCCTTGCTTCTGCTGTGGGGATTTCCCACACTCCTGTCTGTATTTTCTTGAGAAACAGCTGCAAAGATTTTCATATTAGCTACTTCCCTTTTTTAATAATTATTGACTGTTCTCATTTTCAAAAATGTGTGAAGTATTTGTTATTTTCCCGTGAAAATATTTATATTAATGGCATATCTGTTCACAAAACAAATAACCAGTGATTGAAAAAAGAATGCGCGCTACCACTTTGTGAAAGTCATTTACAGCACAAAAAGACCACTTTGGCAGACACATTTATGTCTATACAAGATTAGATTTTGCATTTGTTATGGGCATGTGGCATATTATTAATTATTAACACCAAAAATAAATGTTTATGTTTGCAGAAAAACAAGCTGCTAAATTCTGAGAAAATATTGTCAAGGATTTACACTTTGTGTCATATGTGTTGTGTAAATGGAAACAGCAGAGTTTCAGTATTTATTATTAGAACAAAACCTTTTTCATTCTGTGAGTGGAAATCCAGGCAGTAATTTACCCGCATCTCGGAATCAACCAGTCCAATACTTAAGGACAACCCTTTGTATATCAAAGAATTGGCTCTGGCTTCCCAACAGCATAGCTCACAGAATTCCTTTGCCCTCATTCCCCACTGAACTGCATGTGAATTACAAAAATGCTTCTCCCAGAAGACCTGAAAAACTTGGTTTTCTATCCTAGACTCAAGAAATGAGCAATAGGCCCCCATATTCTGCCAGTAGCAAACAATGAGATTCAAATGAAAAATCACGCATATTAGATAGTCTTTCCCAGATTTCACACATAACCACTTTCAACATTTCAAACCAAGATGTCCTGTTCAGAGAAGCTCTGAGCCCTGAAACACGACTGGGAAAGATCTCTTTACCCTCTATGGAGAAAAAGTCATTATCAAAGCATATGGAAATAAAGGAAGGAATAGGATGTCAGAATTGCATATCTCTTTATGCAGCATGCATCCGTGCAACGTCATACTCCCAGCTGGCCATGCAAATTGCCTTACTCTGGCTGGAGGACTTCTGAGAGCACTGCATGCCTCAACCAGCCTTTTCCATTAAACCTTCCCAGCGCTGCTGGCTGGGTTCAGCTCAAGGTAGTGCACTGCGATGGAAGCCCCAGTTTAGACAAAGCACATGTAGTTGCCAGCGTTGTTCTGTCCTGCCATCCATCCTGCTCAGAGAAAACCTTTTGCAGACTGCCTGGTGATGGAGGTTTCAGAGCAAGGGGTGAGTTGTCAGTAGCCTCTCTGTCCCCTGTTCTCGAGCTGTGTTGAAGTTAAGGCAGTGGCAAAATGCTGCTTAGAGAGGTCTGTGTTTCTGCTGCTTCACCCACCGGACATCAGATTTGTCCCCCTTTCTGAAAAAACACAGAATCTCTTCATTTTGTCCTTTATATCAATACAGTTTTCCAATAATTCTGCTGGAAATGAAGTTGCTGGAGGCACTACAGGTGCAAGCCCAGATCAACATTCAAGTCTGTGCCAACCAATTGACTTTACAGGAGGTTAAACTACTGTCAGCAAAGCAGCAACAAAGTGGACAGAGCAGCTCTGCCTTTTGAAGAGTGTGCCACTGCTCAGCTATTTCTACCTCTGCCTTAGTGCAGTGGTTGTGGCGGGGGAGGGACAGGGGCAAGCCAGCGCTCCTCCTTTCCTTGCTTCACCACCCTTTGCCTGCTGCTTCATACAGTCTCCTCCAGCTGCCTGTAAAAAAGGTCAGAGACCTGCAAGCAATACACACGAAGAGCAGACCAGTACACGGAGTGGGCTGCAGCCACATAGTGCAGGGACATGGAGTGGCACTGTGATGCTCTGAAGGAGTGGGACCTCCCTGCTGCTGCCCAGCCCCAAGCAGCCCCACCTGCTCCCTGCACCCTGCCAGAGCACCAGCCCCATCTGCAGCTCTGCTACCAGGTCAGGACCACGTCCTCTCTGCAGATGTCACTCAGGACCACAGATACACCAAAATGCTGCTTTCAGGCACTGCTCCATGTGTTTCTGGGCACACTTACATGCACCCCTGCTACTGCACTGCTGCTGTCCAGTGCAGCGTGCCTGCGCCGTGGGGAAATGCATTAATAAAATAGTTCTGCTGCATCATTAGAGGTCAACACAGACTATAGCAGGTAATAAAAGATTCATAATGGCACATGAGGGGATGCAATAAATGTCCAAAACACAGCTTGAGATGATGCACAGCTTGATGAGCTTTAAGACTTGGTTTAAAACTCTCAGTTCAGCTGTTGTTTCACAGGAAAGTTTGCAATCAGCGATAACACCTCCGTACTAGCAATTTATGCTGCTCCTAGTAGAAATTATGCCGTGTAGCAAGTAGTATCCTCACATGCACAGAAGCTTCCACGCTCAGGCCAGTAATCAAGAATTAATCCATTTCCCCAACTCCGTTAGAGGCCAATACCAGCTATTACTGGGAAGATGGAAGAAATATTGCTGGAAGCACTTCGAAGATAATGTGTTCCTACTGCTGTAACTTTCCATCCTTCAGTATTTAAGGACCAGCTAATCTTCATTTTAGCCAATTTCTAGCCTAGAAAAGCAGGGAGTGGGATTTGCAATAATTTATACTTTTGTATATATTCAAACCTTGCATAACACTACTTCCTGTCTAAATATCAAGTCTCCTTTTGGAATCCTGCTAAAATCCAGTGTCAAGATGCTATGGCAGCGGGTCTCAAGTCCATTTAGAGATGAACAACCATCATTTGCTACTAAAGGGGCAGACAGAAATTCAGTACAGGGATCCACACAAATATTTTTAGTTTGGTTATACAGTCACCATCTTTCTACGTCTGACGCCAGCTTACAACCCTATCAAGCGCAACAAAACACAGGAAAGTCTCCTCTAGCTGCCAAATTCCATTTGCAACAGCCTTTGACAAAAAAATTTACATCAGACCCATTTTCCTGGTGAGCTTCAAATTTGGCTGTGAAATTTGGCCACAACATCAGACTGGATTTAATTTCTGGCCATGATTTTTACCAGTACAGTGCATCTAATCCCAGAATTGGTGACAGTGCACTCAAACCAGCTGCTCCAGCTTTGATATAGAAGAAGCTAACATCATTAGCAGAAGAATTTAACGATGTCTGACATATCAAATGTCCTGGTCCTGCCTTTAATCTCCATGGCCAGCCAGTCCCACAGCCGAGCAACAATCCCCGCAGGCTGGCCCAAGGCTCAGTGCAGTGGACAGAAAGCTTCCAGTGCAGCTAGTGAGCTTTGGAGCACACAGAGCAGCAGAACACTCAGCATGCTCCACTCTGCACTCCAGCAGCACAGGGCACACTAGTACCTCTGGCACTATTTTAAGGTGAAAAGCTGTGCTGTCAACACACAAGAAGGCAGCTTTCTCTCCTGCCTCATGTATAAACGTGGAGAGCCCTCCCGGAGTGCTCCCAAACCTTTCCTGCTTCAGGACGCTGGCTCAGCATGTGCCAGCTCCTCTGCTTCGCAGTACAGCCACTCGTCTGTCCGGTAATTAGAGAAATGACCTGTTTCTTCTGACTATGATCATGCTCTGCCCCTCTCCTTTATAAAACAGCCTGTGGAGGCCCTGATGCCTGACACGCTTTGGGTTCAAATGGGAAGAAAAATTACTCATTTTCATCTTCTATTCTTATATACTGGCCCTCAGCAGCAAATTCCAAGCACTGTGAGGCTGCAAGTCAGAACTGTTCTGGGAGTCAAAGAACTCTGGAGATGGATTTCCCCACCCTTCCAACAATTCCTGGCTTTCCCATACAAACTACTTATCTGTGCACACAGCACCTGTCCCAGCACAGCCACAGGAGTGCCAACAAAGCAATGGCAAGAGTGCAGCAGTAGGTGCTGCCCACACAGAGAGGAGGCGGGAGGAACTGAAAGATGCCTTCTGGACTTTGCTGTATTAGGGGAAAGAGGCAAAACATCCCCCTCAGTGGCTCCTGCCATCATCTACACCACCTACTGAATTCCGCAGCAGAAGAGAGTAAGTCTCAACCTAACAGAAATCCTTTGCCCTGTTAAATTTGGTTACATCCTGGCATCGCAAAACTCTGAATTTTATTAACTGGATACAATGGCACTCAAACGCAGATAAACACATTTAACGCTTCTTAATGCACAAAGTACACATACAAAAAGCACAGCTCTGAGCTTCTACACCACAGCCAGTGTCAGCACCCGGAGCTGGCCCCTGGAGCCGGTTGGGTTCAGCAAGCAAGTAGCTGCCAGGAGAAGGCACAACTCCTGCAGAGGACTTAACTGATCGTACGTTTAGATGCGGTTTTATAGCCTGGAGAGGTCTGAAGGGGAGAACTGCGTACAGCTCATTTAAAGGAGGGAACTGGAGAGAATGTAGGAGGAAATCGGGTTGACAGAGCACTGCACGGGGACCAAGGCAGAGCTTCCTCGTTCTCCTGGACGAGGTACGGGGATGACAGTCACAGCAGAACACCAGCAGAAACAACGCTCTCTCAGTACCGGCGGCACGTTACGCCTGCGGCCAGCCGAAGGAGCGGCGGCTTGAAGGCACCCGCTGTCTTGGGGCCGGTGCCCCCCAGGGCCGCTGCTCTGTCCCCGTCCCCGCAGCCCAGTGCCGCTGCGGCGGGGCTCTGCTGTCAGCCCGCCCGGCTTCGTTATCGGACGGCAGAACCACCGGCGGTGCTCTTCGTGTCTGCGTTATGAGGCCGAAGCCGAAAAGACAGAGAAATAAGGCTGCTTCTGCGGGAGTGCAGTAGCGCGGCCCCGCTCTCGGCGGCCGCGTGGCCGAGCGGCGCGGGGGCCACCCGCGGGGCAGGCGGT